>CATKWD010000137.1:0-88107 GCA_949825005.1 Gasteruption jaculator
GAACCGAATCATTTGCCTGATCAACACCACGAACAAGCAAAACAACATCTGCATAACTTTTTCCTATAAGTAGTTCTGGGTAGACATCAGGCACAGCTCGGTATCTAAAATTTACTAAAAAAGCACACAGAAAACCGTGGTAATCAGACTCTGTACGAAACACTAAGCTCTCTTTATATTCGTCATGTATATCAATAATGTATTGCCAAATTTTTTTAACATTAGTACGTACTTCTCCTGCATCATCATTTGCCAACTCATTCATCTGGTCTGACAATTCACCTTGTTCTCTGATTGGGTTAATTTCATGAAAAATTGGAGTTCCAGGTTCATCACGTTCAGGAAATCTATCTATTTCATGAATAAAAACCTACATTCCTCTCCAAACCGAAATATTTTATACTCTTCCCATTCTAGATCCTGTAAGTTTTGTAGCTGATTTTCTGCTACCCACTGCTTCTCTTCTTCGGCAAATCTTGATCCAGGGCTGTTCTCATTATCAGCAACAGTATAACACCTGACTATTCTTCTATTTTCTTCATTTATGTCATTAGTGACAATAGCAACTTTTAGATTTCCACAATTGTCAAAACGAAAATTAAAGAAAAAAAAAACCTTTTTTAAAAACAAGTTTTTATTATTTGTTAATAAAATGAACTAAAAAGTTAAAAATAAATTAACTCTAATAAGAAATATAACACTTTATAAGTTCATTGTAACCTTTAACGATAATTAAGCTTCTTCGTCTACGACAAAATAATTTCATATCGTACATAATTATATATTTTTAACACTAAAACTTTACACCTTAATTATTAAATCTTCCCGTTTTTATCACAGTCCCAATTTTATAAATAAAAGCGTGTTACATTTTGATGGTATAATTAAGAACATTTAGCACCTTCTTTTTCCTCTTGCTATCACAATGTAACACGCTTTCATTTATAAAATTGGGACTGTGATAAAAACGGGAAAATTTAATAATTAAGGTGTAACGTTTTAGTGTTAAAAATATATAATTATGTACGATATGGAATTATTTTGTCGTAGAAGAAGAAGCTTAATTATCGTTAAAGGTTACAATGAACTTATAAAGTGTTATATTTCTTGTTAGAGTTAATTTATTTTTAACTTTTTAGTATTTTGAATTCGAGATTTACTACGACGTAGTTCGTAGCGCGTAGCAGCGTTTTTCCGTGCGTAGTACGTTCACATAATATGTGCTGCTTTGAGCACTTAAAGTTTATGTATTTTATTTATACTTAAATATCTCATTTTTTTATCATAATATTGCATTGTCATCCGGTTTATACATGCATGCAAAATTTCAGCTCAATCGGAAACCGGAAGTGGATCAAATGTAACTTGCAAGATTTGATTACAGACCGACACACAGACAACGGGACAGGTAAAACTAAATAAAAGCTTGTAAAATAGACTCTTTCATCTTCAACTAATATACCTGCATCATGTGCAGTAGAAAACATACCAAAGAAGAATGCAGGAAAAGAGCCAGGCTTATTAGCCGAATGCAAAAAGGATGGACAGTTGTTTAAAAAATCTACAAATTGATTACTAAACTCAGCACAACCTCTACTTAATAAACCCCTAACTAATTCACGATTTTCACCATTAACATGCATAAATACTCTATTTGTTAATAACTGTAGCAGGCGAAATACTAACACTAGTACCTACTAACGTAAATTGAGGACCTTCAGCACTAGCTGAGGATAAACTCAAGCTTTTCGCCGATTTGCACATCTCTTCTATTAAATTGTATGAGCTAGTTGCATCTATCATTTTAGAATTTCTTGCTTTATCTAAACTATTTGCTATCCTTCCTTTGAATAATTTAAAGCTTTTATCTGAACAACAATCTCTAGCAAACTTTAAAATACTCAAGACCAAATAAACTTTTTCACCATCGCCAGCACTTTGAGTATCCTTACTGTTCTCCTGATCTACAATAAAATTTTAAATTTCATTCTCCATTGCAACAAAAGCAATCCTATCTTTAAAAGGATCGACAACATTTATTTTATTTTGGTCAAATACACTAGACCTCCAAAGACTGCTAATAGCTGATCTTGCTTCATTCCTGTTATCCAAGTCATAATCTTTAGAAACTACAACAAATGAAAGCGATGAGAGAAGATGTGCATATCCTCTAGGTGAAAGCATTTCCTCTACTTCAGATCTTGAACATCCCTCGCTCAAGTACTGGATAACATACTTAATTGTGCAAAGAAAATCATGCTCTACTAAGCAACTAAGAGGACGATAGATCACACCCCTATCTTTCCTATTCGGTAGCCCGAGTAGTGACTTATGATCTACTTTTGCGCTTATGACTTTACCTAGAAGGGAATTTAAGGTAGAATCAAGTTTATAGCTACATTGCAATGGAGATAATTTTGCAATAGTAGAAACTAGCAATTTTTCTCGCCCTTTTTTCTCTAATTTTTCTTCAGAAGACAGATGATTATAGAAGTGTTCCACTCCCTTACTCCACTTGAAATCTACAGCCTTATTAAATCCATCTTCTGCTACTATATTTTCTCTAAGGTTACCTGATTCTTGATCAATCCAGAATTTGAAAATAGGATCACGTTTTCCCATGGAACTTAACAATTCAACTCTTGCAAGCTCATCACTGCAAGCTAAATTCCTATCTTCCTCAGATGCGCCTTTATGAGATATATCAGATCTAAAAGACTCTAACGCCTTGTCAAATAATTGCTTAATTTTACTCAATACACACACAATACATGCCATTTTTATATTGTGACGTGGAATTCGGGAGGGTCGGGCAACCTCCCCCACGTGCACTTCTAATTTTCCGTTGGGCGCCAGCCAGGGTCGACCTGGCCGTGCTGGGTGCTGAAAAACTACGGGAAATAAGACTTGGGGACCGGGAAAATGAATAAGAACTCCAGGAATCTACTATAATATCACAACACCGGATCTTTATTCCCGGCCGAATCCCATAAAAAGAAATAACATCAAAAAAAAGAAAGAAATCGAAAATAATAATAATAATAATGATAATAATAAGAACAATCTTATCCTTACGAACTAATGCGATCCGGGAGAAATCCCGTCCACCGGACTTCACCCGGTGTGACATGAAATGGCGGCCGGAATGCGACCGACTCGCCCGTTCCTCTCTCGCACACACTCACGCGTTCTCTCTCTCTCTCTCTCACTCTTAAATGTATTCGTGGGGCTCCCGGAGAGGCCGGACAGCTCCCCTGGGCAACACTCCCGGTCCGGGCGTCCGGAACCGGGGAATAATATCAAAAAAAAGGAAAAACGGAAATATAACGAAAAAGGGGAAAAAGGACGCTTCCCTTTTCTCCCCCGGAACTTTCACGGCCGCGTGCCGGGAAAACGAAAATAACAGTAATAACAACAAAAAATGACAAGAAACAAAAAAGAAACAAGCGAGAAGCCTTAAGCCTCGCTCACGCACCTCCTTTTAACTCAAAATTGGAGTTAAGGCTCCCTCCGCGTCTCTCCCGGCGTACAGAAATATGGCGGCTTTTGTGGTCGCTGTCGATCCGTCCGTCTCTCCAGGCGTCGAAAACGAGAATGAGCTCCGTCGTCCGGCGTTGGAGAGGGGGAAGTCGATCGCCGGCTGCCTTGATCCCTCGTCGACCCGTCCGGTGCTGCCCTCCGAACTACCGGCGTCCGGCTGGGTTCGGCGGGAAGGTTCGAAGTCCTCGTCTCCCGGGCTTCCTGTTCCCGGTCGTGATATCTCCCGGGCGGTCTGGATCCTCACGTGGACGAATCCCCGGTGGAGCCGGGACAGCGCCGGTGGATTTTCCCCGGTCCTGGCGAGGGCGGGGCGAGTTTCTCCTTCCTTGGGACGGCCGGGACTCGAATCGTCTCCCGGTTCCCGCGTGACAAGATGGCCGTTGGAATTCCGGCCTCGATTCCCTCGTTGCTCGACGGTCGATTTCGGATCGATCTTCCGGTGGACTCATGAAACGAGATGGAGCGGCAGCAGTGACAGTTTTAGGTTAGGTTTGGTTGCCCAGGGGATACGGCGGTGCCTTACCGGTCGTCCGGGATTCGGATTCCCCGATTCCCGCGTTCGACGCCCTTACGAGATAGGACGGTACGTGACTACTGTGGATGGGGTTCGTAAAACCCCATCACAATATATAGCAAATGGATTCAACACACCTGATTTAGCTAATTCTCCTACCAATTTAGCAACATCTAGTGTTGCACCTGACCAACAAGATTCATCACGAAATGCATTACATAAGAGGTCCGATTGCTCAACTGTTAGACCCTCTACTGTTACAGGGTGAGCCTTGACCCATTCCTCAATAGCTGAAGTTCTATCGCCTTTAACAACAACTTTCAGCGTACTTATTACTTTGCTAGAGTTAATCTCTTTATTTTTTTTAGGATCAGAACTGAGACGAGATCTTTTGCTTGGGCCTGCATTACCCTTCAAATCTTCCGTTCCACGTTTAGTTTTACTTTTTGGCATCTTATTACCTCAAAATCAAATATTCAATGAAGGCATTATATAAGCATTAGAATAATATGCAAATCGCAAAATTATTGTGCACCTAAATTTAAGCAGCAAGAATAAACCTGCTGCAAAAGAGGAGATATAAAGAGAGATGCAGCAAGACGGAAGATGAGCTTAAATTATCAAATCAACGTTATTCTACTTTACCTCACTACCATTTTCCTTACCTTGAACCTTACTATTACTCACAAATATAAACATTCGTTACATAATCGCGAATCTTCCCACGGTGTGATCTACCAAACGTTCCGAGAATCACAACAACTTTTTCTTACGCTGTATGTTGATGACACAAACTCATCCTTTGTCTCGCTAATATAATTAATTATCGTCTCTCGAAATTATTTCGTGGGAATCGCGTTGCTATTCTGTTTCTATGTTTGAGTTTTATTCGCGTCTCGATTCTGAGAAGTCTTTTTTTATTCGCATCTCTAGTCAAGGAACAGATTCTCGAAGCCCTTTTTTTTAGTAGTATCTCGCGATTCGCAAAAAAGGCCAACTATAACTCAACCGAAAGGAAAACTGTTCGCAACCTCTAAACTTACAATAAACCTTTTTAGTTTTGTTTTAATTCTCTGGCATTTATAATTTTTAAAACAGCCATCCAAGATTTTCTTTTTCCTTTTCTCCAAGGTACATACGAACCTCTGTTTATTTCGAATTGTCACACAACACTACCAAAGCTCATAGTAAAGATTTTAATCCTAAAATTCTTATTTTTTATTGTATCTGCATTAATCTTCGCTACATTAGACACAATTAATAAGAAACTTGTGATAAAAGAGTCAATAATAAGTATGTTATTTTATTCAGATCTAACGACAACTATTTTTTCTACTCCACCTTTCTTATTTTATTGGCATGTGCCTTCCTTGTTGGAGTTAATATTACTGCTGACTTTAGGAATTAATTAAAATCTAATTTTGCTCTTCCTGTTAAAAGCTTTTACTCTTACTGATGCTACTGCACTTGCACCATATAAATACATAGAGCTAATAATTTCTGCAATGGTAACATACGTTATGAGTCAAGATTTCTGAAGTGGGCCACCAAAAATCAGCATATCGAAATTTCTATTTTTTTTGGCGATAATTATTTATACATATGTTAAATGTAATCTCCTAAATTTTTTTTTTAATTTTTATTTGTACAAAAGTTATAAACAAATTAGTTTTTAGACTACTTTTTTTTTAAATTGCAATTATTCAGCGAGTTATGAATAAAACATTGCCAAAATTTAATGGTAAGTACAACATTAGCAAAAGAATATAATACTGTAATCGAGCGATTAAAAAAATTTAATTAATTTATAAAAAATTAATTTTGCAATAAACAATTTGATATTTAAGCAACTTCTGGATGAGATAAAACGATATTTTTTTTTATTTAAAAGCTTTAACATTAAGCTACTGATATCTGCAAAAAAATTTTGGTAATATTCATAAGAAACAAAGTTATGAATTTTCGAACATTGTCGCGGAGGCACTGCAGGCGCGTCGTGCGCGCTCTACTGCATAGTAGACGAAAGCTCGCCAGCGAGGCGCGAGTTTTATTCAAAACTCGCTGAATAGTTGCAATTTTAAAAAAAAGTAGCCTAAAAACTAATTTGTTTATATCTTTTGTAAAAATAAAAATTAAAAAAAAAATTTAGGAGATTACATTTAACATATGTATAAATAATTATCGCCAAAAAAAAATAGAAAATTCGATATGCTGATTTTTGGTGGCCCACTTTAGAAAACTTGACTCTATATTTAATGAATTACCTGATAAAAGTGTTTTACATGATACTTTGATAAATGTATTGATTTCTTCAGTCTTTCGGCCTTTTAGAAATTGTTTATTTCAAAATTATGCTGACGTTTCGACAACTAATACGTTCTCATCTTCAGAACTGTACAATGTTACGTCCGACGATTAATAAAACCGATCTGAATATTAGACATAGTAAATTTAACTAGAATTTAAAATAGAGAACTGCATTACTACTCTCATTTCATATAAGAGTTCTTCTCTCTCACTGCGAATGGTTAACGTAGACCTTCTCAAGTACCTTTTTTTTTATATAGAGTTAAGCCTATATACTACAGTGCATAGGCGATTGACCCATGCAAGACATATGTATTAAACAAGGATTTTTCCAATAGGTTGAAGAAAGACAGTAGATCTTTCCTATGACTTGTCATTGTCACTTAAAAGCCATAAAAGTCAAACTGCATAAACTAAATAGAAAAAGATATTTTCTTTTCAAAGGAAGACAGAGAAAATGACAAGGAAAGAAACTACAGGAAAGCCGTTTAAAACAAAGAGAGAAATATAAGAGAAAGACCGACGAAATTCAAAATGCATTTGGTCCTAAGGGACAGAAAACGATTTTCGGCGAATATAAGCGCCCAAAAATCATTGTACATCGCTTACTTGTCTTCTAACTCCCTTAGAGTTAAGATCTCGATATTACAAATTGTAATCTTTAAAAAAAAAGTATATATATATATATACATATGCATAAGGGTGTCCCAAATCTCATAATCGACCTTGCAAGAGGTGAAAGAAAATCAAATTCTGAGATGGAATTTTCTTTGCTACTTTTCTGTCCGATCATTATTTACTGAATTATTAACAAGTAAAGTCATCGTAACCCGTGAGCCGGTACAAGCGACAGCAGTACCGGCTCCAGCGGCACAGCAACTCTATACCTAATACCCTAATCTTGTTATTAACTTTGTTATTCATTTTATTTCACTATTGTCCTTTTTCATCACTTATGAGTATGAAAAAGAAGTGCGAAAAACATATTGAAAACATAAAGACTGGTGAAATGGCAGAGAGGATTTTCCAGTGTTCAATAATGAAAAGTAGGCTTGTTAAATATCCCTGCTCGCGTGAGCCCTTTCGTTTGTCCACAAGCAATTAGTCAAGAAGTGGACATCTTGATTATGTAATTTCAAAAACTCTGAAGAATTTTCTCCGCACTTCTCTGCTTCTTGAATGGAGATTCTGAACTGCAATGAAATGGTATGAATGGAGGCGATGCTGCCTGCTTCGCCCACTGTCGATTTCGAAATGCTGGTCACTGGAATTTTCCTTTTATATGGTAATGTAAATAATACTTATTAACACATTTCGTACTGGGGCACGAGATATCTCGTTTTTGGCAAATTGAACGTTGCGGCCGAGTCACGAGATATCTCATTTTCATTTTTTTTTATTCAATCACAACAAACAGCGGCAAATTTTTTTGTTACGTTACCAGGATAACGAAGCCTCTCCCATTCTTAAGACAAATGATTAGTGAATTTCGACATTCCGAGCATATGAGATGATCAATCATTATAGCCAGTACATCAGTAAATCTGTGCTGATCATCGTACGTACCATATCTTATAAATGTGCGGGCTTTGAGCGCGTGTCGAACGCGCAGAGCGCCGTACGCAATGTGTTAAACGACCTTACTCGCGTGGAGAGACAGACTTTGTCCACAAGACATTGCTTAATAAGTTTTCATCTTGATTATACAATTTCAGGAATTCTCGACAGAATTGAATGTGCAAATTTTTGTCTTCTGGATAAAGACTCTGAACGACAGTGAAATGATATGAATGGAAATGGTTTGATCGAAGCACCTGATTTGCTGTCGATTTTGAAATTCCGGTCACTCTTGTGATGTTTCGACAACTGGTTGTTGGTATTTTCTCTATCCGAATTAGACTATTTTCTTCGTTTTCTGGATTTTTCTTATCTCCAAAACTTCCTTCAGCGCCTTTAGGTTTTAAGGGGGAACAACAGTGTGACAGTAGTAGAAATAGGCGATATTTTTGATATTTTTTTTTTATTCACTCATGTACTCCACAAATATCAGTGTGAAAGGGTTAAAGAATACGTACTTTGAACTTCGTTTAAAAATTTTTTGTATAATGAAATGTATATTTTGTAGTTGGTCGCTGTAAATACGCTGCACGGAAGAGGCACTTTACTGGTTGTCATCATAACTCGCCTATTGATGATCCGAAAATCAAAAGGAAAATACTGTTTTAGTCTATATTATTATGGCTTCAGTTAAGCGTACGGATTTTTTTGTATATTCATATTTACTATTTTTTTTCTCTCTGAAAGGAAGAATTTTTTGGTTCTCTTTTTTGGGAATTTTCTTTGGAGAATTGCAATTTTAACAATAATTCGTTTTTCAAAAATCGGGTACGCTTAACTGAAGCCATACTAATGTAGATTAAAACAGTGTTTTCCTTTTGATTTTTAGATCATCGATAAGCGAATTATGATGACAACCAGTAACGCGCCTCTTCCGTGCAGCGTATTACAGCGACCACTATAAATGTACTACAAAATATATATTTCTTTATACAAAAATTTTTAAACATAGTTCAAAGTACGTATTCTTTAACCCTTTAACACTGACATTCGTGGAGTACACGAGTGAATAAAAATAAAATCATAAATATAGCCTATTTCTACTACTGTCACACTGTTGTTCCCCCTTAAGTAAATAAATATGTATATTAAATACAAATCAAAAGTAAAGAAATTTTCTATTTTCTATTGTTTGCCTTTTGATAGTTAATTTCAATCACTTTTTATTCGATATCCCATGTAGGGAAAAATAACAAGCCCATTACTGGGCCAGTATAGGTGGCCGAGCTCTCATTAATGGTCCATTAATGGCAACCACGACTGGGCCAGTACTGAAAAATTTTGGATGATAACTTGGGGCCTTTAACGGTGATATGTATTGGGCCAAGAACAACAGCCTTTAATGGCCCATGTAATGTAAAACAACAGGGTCATTAATGGGCCATTATTGGCGGACAGGCTCCCATTAATGGTTTATTAACGGCGACCACGAATGGGCCAGTACTGAAAAGTTCTTGGATGGATGATAACTTTGGCCCTTTAATGGTGATATGTATTGGGCCAAGAACGGTAGTCTTTAATGGCCCATCAATGTAGCCAATGATATACTATTACACACTTTTCAATGTTGGTTCAGCAATGACAGCCAGATCCGGCCAATACAGGCATCCGCTTAATTGTTCATCGATTGTCAAGACACTTTTATTGCAAAAAAATCTGCAATTATTTATCAAAGTTATGAATAACTATGTTAAAACTTATTACAATATTAAAAGCTTATAATATTTAACATTTAAGTTTTTTCGATGCTGATCTAATAATTCGCCCTCCTTCTCGATTATTTGCTTCGGAGACTTTTGCCACTTTTCCAGGTAAATTTTTCAATTCCTCTGACGCTTGGAAATTCTCAACAAATACATTTGTAACATATGAATGAAGAATAATTAATCGATTAATTAGTGAATTATGAATAATTTCGAAAAGATATGAATTTTCTTTTCCGGTACCACGTATTTTGATAAAAATGCATAAGTAATTTTAAATTGTAATAAAAAATAATATTTTAAATAACTAGGATTGAAATCAAACATGCAAGTGTTTAATTCAATATGTCATCCTTCCGATAATATTTTACTATTTCATTTAAAAGGAATAGCACATATAATAAAGGAAATTTCATTTTTTAGGAGTAATTATTAAAAATATTAAACAGGAAGAATATAAAAATGTAGTGTTCAATTGGGATGAAGTAGAATAAATTAATAATTTGATAAAAACAAATCTTTTCTAATAAATTCTTTTCTATTATACAAAACGCATGCATTTGAATTGAATAAATATTCAAAAAAGCGAATTTTAGTAAAAATTAATTAAAAATGAATAAAAGTTATTTCTCATCTTAAAGCTTATCAAGTATAAATTCTCGGCACGATTAAATACTGTGCCATGATTAACGTTTTTTATCAACAATTTATTAATTTTACTTATGTAATTATTCTTAAGTTGTACCCTAACAAATTAATTAAAAAATAACAACTATTTCGAAAATTAATTAACGATTGCGAGTTTCTAATGCCCATTACGTTGTGTGACGGTGGCCCAGTAAAACGCCATTTGCCAGTAAAGAATTATAAAATTCAAAGGGTAATGGTTGCCAGAGCTTTGCCATTCGTGGGCCGTGAACCGCGGACGGAAAACTATACTCTGGCCGATAGCTGGTCTCTGTTGCCACGTTAAGGCTTCCCTTTATAGGACGGTTGCCACAGTTATGCCATTCGTGGGCCGTGAACGGCGGACGGATCTAAGGCCATTTATTGTAAACCATGCTCTGTCGATACTTGGCTGTGTTGTCATGTCTGGGCTTCCGTACAGGGGATAAACCACTAAATATTTCGTATGTTAATGCTTAAAACAAGCATTTAGCACTTACAAGGGCTGTACCAGGGTGGTGGGTCACCGATTTTCCCCAATCTTTGCACACTTTTAGTAGTCCATTAGGACAATATATAATGTGCAAATACTAAGGTGCACTTCTCAAGCGTTTTCGAGAAAATCGCAAACAAAGTTTGCGATTTTCGAGGCGACGAGTGTGTTCCCTGGCGTTACGATGCTTAACAAGCAGTGGCGGCGGCCGAGTGGTTAGCGTTCCAGCTTCGTGATCGCTAGGTCGCTGGATCGATTCCCTTTGGTGTCTTTTTCTTTTTTTTTTCTTCACTTATTTCATATATATATTACAATTTAAAGGAAATATAACGCGAAAATATATTTATTTGCACGATTTTTTATAACAACAAACATATTTAAAATTGTGGACGAATAAAGGACGAAATGCATTGATTTTCATTCATTATTCTTATTTATTAAACAAATAATTACAAAAAAATAAGAAACAACCAAAGATAATTAAATTTTAATTGTCTAATGCATCTTGAGGATTGCAAATCGTGAGATGATAGTTATCATACAAACAGGAGAAACATAAAGCGGCTTGTTTAGAATATGTATCGGAAAACAAATTTTTAATCTGCCCAAGGAATTAAACGTCGCAGGGTTGGCATGTTGGGTTACAGTTAGGAGGTATCACTTTCACTGTAAAACTAGGAAGACCCACGTCATCGCTAAAAATTTAACACGTTGAGGACGGCGTGTACAGAAAACTATGGACGATTTAATGAAACAGTTTGTATTAATTATAGTTTCTTGGAGGCGTTAAACAAACCCTGCATCGTATGATGAAATTTTTAGCAATGACCTACGTGTTCCTAGTTGTACATTGAAAGTTGTACCACCTAAATATAACCCAATACGCCAACCCTGCGACGTTTAATTCCTTGGGCAGATTAAAAATTTGTTTTCCGATACATATTCTAAACAAGCCGCTTTATGTTTCTCCGTTTTGTATGATAACTATCATCTCACGACTTGCAATCCTCAAGATGCATTAGACAATTAAAATTTAATTATCTTTGGTTGTTTCTTATTTTTTTGTAATTATTTGTTTAATAAATAAGAATAATGAATGAAAATCAATGCATTTCGTCCTTTATTCGTCCACAATTTTAAATATGTTTGTTGTAATAAAAAATCGTGCTAATAAATATATTTTCGCGTTATATTTCCTTTAAATTGTAATATATATGAAATAAGTGAAGAAAAAAAAAGAAGAAGACACCAAAGGGACTCGATCCAGCGACCTACCGATCACGAAGCTGGAACGCTAACCACTCGGCCGCTGCCATTGCTTGTTAAGCATCGTAACGCCAGGGAACACACTCGTCGCGTCGAAAATCGCAAACTTTGCTTGCGATTTTCTCGAAAACGCTTGAGAAGTGCACCTTAGTATTTGCACATTATATTGTCCTAATGGTCTACTAAAAGTGTGCAAAGATTGGGAGAAATCGGTGACCCACCACCCTGGTACAGCCCTTGTTAATATTTTGTCGTATAATCTTGTAAGAAACTAATACCTGTACGACTCGCCATTGAGTCAGTGACTGATATAATGATATTGAGAGAAATTTTACTCCACTCTTGGTTTTATACTGTGACGTGGCATTCTGCCACCCCTCCAGGTGGGAGCATTTTCTATTTCTCTTTCTTTTTTCTATTATTTCTTTTCTCTGTCTTTTTTTGCCTTTATTATCGAATATTTTTTTTTTACGATTATCATTGATTTTATTGGCGGCTATGGCGAAGTCCAGGGATCTCCCTGAGAGGAGGGGGACCCTTAAACATTAGTCAAGCGCCTGTCTAGTATTTCATTTCTTTACGTGTCTTTTTATCATTCTATTATCATGTTATTTTTTCTTGTGCGTACCATGTCGAAATTGACTGTATTATATTCTTTTTTTGTTTTGAGCTATTCCCATTGTGTAAGATTGTTTTTCAGGAATTTATTGCGTAATTGTGCGAAACCGTGAGCGTTTACTTTAGCTCCATGTAAGAATAGGTGAGGACACAGCCTCCCTTTTCCCCTACTCTGAAACCCTCTTTCCTCCCTCGCGAATTTCCCCTTTTCCCTTTTTGGGATCCTAAAGAATTATTCCCGTTGCGGTACCCTCGTTCGCGGATCCCTTATTGCCGGATGGCGACAAAGCAAGGTCTACGCTGATAAGGAAGATTCGCCGGCGACGAATCCTTGGATAAGGAAGGAAACTAGTAGAGGCTATCGACCCGAAGATCTAGCGAAAAGAGGTCAGCACCTCTTGGCCCAATTAAGTAGCGGACCCCCCTGGAAGGGGAAATTGGAGCATGAAGGACCCGCAAATTAGCGCCGAACTCCAGAGATACTTGGACCGCCGAGCCGTGCCACGTGAATACGCTAACGAGTCTTGTGCCGCATACCGAATAGAAGAAGAGAGAGAAAAAGAATAAGAAAAAGGAATTATCTTTTCGCCCGTGGGGTTTTTTTTGTGATGTTGGGGTGCTGTGCCGTGGGTCTTTGAAGGATGAGCGAAGTTCCCTGGAGCGGAGGCGGATTGTCATCACGCCATCGGCGAGCCATCCGGCGAAAAAAGAAAGCGAGAAGGGTACCGTACCCTTTCTCGTTCCTCATTCCCCCTTTTTATTCGTTCTTTTCTTTTTTTTTGTTCCCGCTCTCGTAAAGTTTTTGGTTTCCGTCCGTTTTCCAATTTAGTTGAGCCCCCATTGCATCTTTTCTGTCCCCCTTTTTGAGCATCCCCTCTTATCTTTTGCTGTGCCCCCGTACGCTCGAGTTGTAACACGGTTTCGCGTTCTTTTTTTCTTTTTAACGAATTTCTTTATTTTTCTTTCTTTTTTTTTGTCCGTGCGTTATATTTCAAAAATTTCTGTCGCGTTCCCCCCGTTCATCTCAGTACCGAATTTTCTTAGTTTTATTATTGGATAGAATTACGTTTATTTTTCTTATTTTTGATTTACGCCGCGTTTTTTTTCCTTTCGCTTGTACCGCGAATTCATTTTTTTTATTCACGAAATTATATTTGAAGTTTTTGTTATCAATAAATTGCGCCGTTGCGCCTTTTTTTTGTCATATCCCGCGTGAGTCTCCTTTTTTTTCTGAGAAGGAGGCAGGATCCCCTCTGCGATTCCTGCCCTCCCTGAGTCCGCCGAGCCCCCCCTTTACTCCCTCTCGTGATCATTGTTTTTTTTGTCTGTGCATCTCCTTTTTGTTGTTTTCAGGAGTTTCTTTTTTTTGTTTCGTTTTCTTGCGTACCGCGTCAGGATCCCCAAAAAAGAATCCTGACTGGCGCCCAATAACCCCCTTGGAGCTCTTGCGAGCAAGGGTGCCCTCCCTAAAACGACCCTTACCCTCGCGGGAAGGGACGAAGGGGCAGGATTTGTCGACACCGGTATCTCCGTGTCCACCTAGGAAGGGGAAACGGGGAGAACGGCGGTTGCAATACAAATCTCTCGGTTTTGTGTACGTAGTTCCTATTTTCTCATAAGGCTCCACCCATCTTCAAGCTCAGCTTGATAAGAAAATTGGAACTACGTGTAAGATGACAAATGATCTGTATAAAGCTCTAACCAATAATTAGATAAAAATCTTTCTCGATTTTATTATTAGACTCGCTGCGTCAATGGCGAGTCGTTATACGATTGTTATTGGTTCAAAAGGCTATGCCATATAACATATTAAGTATTAAATACTCGTTTTAAGAAAAAATATTCGAATGAAATAAATAACAAAGTTAATAACGAGATTAGGATATTAGATATAGAGTTGCTGCGCTGCTGGAGCCGGTACTGCTGCCGCTTGTACCGGCTCACGGGATTCGATGACTTTACTTGTTAATAATTCAGTAAATAATGATCGGACAGAAAAGTAGCAAAGGAAATTCCATCTCAGAATTTGATTTTCTTTCACCTCTTGCAAGGTCGATTATGAGTTTTGGGACATCCTGTATATATATATATATATTGAGACGTTTCGTGCTCCTCCTATTTGTCTTGAACAAAGATGGAGGCGCTGAAATGAGTCTAAAATCAAGGATTCGTGTTCTGGACGGGCGTTCTTTAATCTATTCCCTAATTTAGCCTTGAAGACGTTCCTGGGATCAGGATAGGATATCTCCGCAGAAGGGCTTAGCGCGATGCCAGGGGCTTCTGCAGGGAATTTGAGATAGGTTTTTATTTAGGTTTTAGGATATGAGTAGGCGTTCAAAAGAAAGGACAGGATCCTTTAGGAGTTGCCTTTACCTCGCGAAAGGGCTTAGCGCAATGCCAGGGGCCTTCGGTTGACTCCAGAGGAATTTCTCTGATGGATAAGCTTCCTGAAGGGGCTTAGCGCAATGCCAGGGGCCTTCAGTCGACTCTTGAGGAGTTTTTCTGGAGGATGAGCTGCATGAAGGGGCTTAGCGCGATGCCAGGGGGCTTCAGTAGACTCTGGAGAGAATACTCTAGGAAACGAGCTTCCTGAAGGGGCTTAGCGCAATGCCAGGGGCCTTCAGTTGACTCTGGAGAGGTTTCTCTAGAAAATGAGCTTCCTGAAGGGGCTTAGCGCAATGCCACGGGCCTTCAGTTGACTCTGGAGAGGTTTCTCTAGGAAACGAGCTTCCTGAAGGGGCTTAGCGCAATGCCAGGGGCCTTCAGTAGACTCTGGAGAGGTTTCTCTAGGAAACGAGCTTCCTGAAGGGGCTTAGCGCAATGCCAGGGGCCTTCAGTAGACTCTAAACGAAGGTTTAGGAAGAGGAGATATTTTAAGTCAGGATTTACCTGGCCTTAAAATATTCTAAGTCTCCTGAAGGGCTTAGCGCGATGCCAGGGGCCTTCAGTCGACACTAGAGGAATTACTCTAGGAAAAGGTACAAGTACTGAGCGCTCTGCCAGATACTCGTTAAGTTTTGGAGTCTCAAAAGGGGCCTGGCGCAATGCTGGGGGCCTTTTGAGTCTCTCTGAGAGGATTCTTCTCTCGATCTGTAACTGATCGAGGAAAGGATCGATCTGAATTTACGAGGCATTTGTGGTCCTTTTATATCCCACCGGAGCGCGTTGAATCCAAGCTGGTGCCTACCCCCATGATGGCTCTTCATCGGGGAGAGCTATTCCTAGAAGACGTTGACAGAAAGCAGGATCTCGCTATAAGAATCCGCTCTGCGCGTCGACTAGTTATGGATTCAACAACCGCTATTGGTTGCTCCGTGTGGATCGCAAGGATCTATTGGCTCGAACAATTTAAATTTTTAAATTTCTTACATCTTCTGCGAGAATATTCCGTAACGGAAATTCTCACTAGGAGTCAAGTTTTCTGAAGTGGGCCACCAAAAATCAGCATATCGAATTTTCTATTTTTTTTTGGCGATAAATATTTATATATATGTTAAATGTAATCTCCTAAAATTTTTTTAAAAAATTTTTATTTTTACAAAAGTTATAAACAAATTAGTTTTTAGGCTAATTTTTTTTTAAATTGCGATTATTCAGCGAGTTTTGAATAAAACTTTACCAAAATTTAATGGTAAGTACAACATTAGCAAAAGAATATAATAGTGTAATCGAGCGATTAAACAAATTTAATTTATTTATAAAAAATTAATTTTGCAATAAACAATTTGATATTTAACCAACTTCTGGATGAGATAAAACAATATTTTTTTTTAATTTAAAAGCTTGAACATTAAGCTACTGATATCTGCAAAAAAATTTTGGTAATATTCATAAGAAACAATGTTATGAATTTTTGAACATTGTCGCGGAGGCCCTGCAGGCGAATCGCGCGCGCGTTTTGTCTACTGCATAGTAGACGAAAGCTTGCCAGCGAGGCGCGAGCACGCGCGACGCGCCTGCAGTGCCTCCGCGACAATGTTCAAAAATTCATAACTTTGTTTCTCATGAATATTACCAACATTTTTTTGCAGATATCAGTAGCTTAATGTTAAAGCTTTTAAATTTAAAAAAAAATATTGTTTTATCTCATCCAGAAGTTGGTTAAATATCAAATTGTTTATTGCAAAATTAATTTTTTATAAATAAATTAAATTTTTTTAATCGCTCGATTACACTATTATATTCTTTTGCTAATGTTGTACTTACCATTAAATTTTGGTAAAGTTTTATTCAAAACTCGCTGAATAATCGCAATTTAAAAAAAAAGTAGCCTAAAAACTAATTTGTTTATAACTTTTGTAAAAATAAAAATTTTTTAAAAAAATTTTAGGAGATTACATTTAACATATATATAAATATTTATCGCCAAAAAAAAATAGAAAATTCGATATGCTGATTTTTGGTGGCCCACTTCAGAAAACTTGACTCTAGGTGTTTAACGGCTTTTGCGCTTAGATTAGTTCGCTCTTTCGTTAAGCGACAGCGCTGCCGTCTTATCTTCACCTCAGTTCGAATGTCTGGCGCGAAGATAAGGTAATCGTCCTTCCTTATCGATTACTCTAATCGACGAGGAAGGATCTAATGTTAGTTTTAGTAATTGCCCTCAGATAATTTAGGCGCTGCTGTATTAGGGACAGCCAATCAAGCCTCTTTATCCATCATCGAGCTCTGTGTTAGAAGATGGCTGATAGTTTATTGTTAGTAACAACTCATAACCTTTGTTATGAGCTGTATTTCTATTGCAAAGTGAATTAATTAATATAAAGTTTTAGTCAAAACATTAAGTGAAGTGGAAGTGATGGGAGTGATTTCCTTCAAGAGGGCCTGGCGCAATGCTGGGGGCTCTTGAAGGAAGGTTTTTGAAAAGAAAAGGGAACGTTTGAGGGATTGGTAGGATCCCGGAACGTTACAATATTGTCACAGGCTATTCCACACTTGCCCAAAAAAATGTCACGATTGACCAATTCTCAAAAAGTGTCATCAAAACCAACGCAGGGCTAATTCGCAACTGCGTAGGTAGTGTTAAGGATGTCATTGATACAATACCTGAAGTTGTATCCAACTCCGTAAAGGAGTCAAATGCTCCAACCACTGTCCCCTCCTTCTCCGACGTCCTCAAAACTTCCAAAACTTCCAAGGTCCACATACCCAAAAGCCCAACGGTTGAAATCTCTAAGACGAAGGACTTTATAATTGCGCCTATTTCAGCATCCGATGAAACTCTTAATTCGGTCCCAAAGGTCAGGGAAGCTCTTTTCAAATCCGTAAAGCCGTGCGATGTTGGTTTAAAAGTTGAAAGACTGTCTAGAGCTGGGAAAAATAGCGTCCGAGTCGAGGCAAAGGCAGTTGATATAGAGAAGCTTCGCACTCTTCCTTCTCTTGCCCAAGCTGGTTTGGTTGTCAGAGATGACTTTAAATACAATCCCAGGCTATTGGTCTCGGGTGTACCCTCAAACCTTTCCAAAGAGGAAATCAGGGAGGATTTCATAGATTATAACTTAAATGGAATCAACAATCCTGACATTAAAATCATCTATGTCTTTCCACCGAAAACAAATCGTACTACTACTAGATGCGTAATTGAAGTCCCTCCAGAAGTTCGCCTTGGTCTTAAAAATGATGAACGAATTTATTTGAGATTTACTTCATGTACTTTTCTGGACCACACTAAGGTGACCCAATGCTTCAAATGTCTCAATTTTGGACATATAGCATCAAACTGCAGGTCTACCCCTCACTGTGGCCACTGCTCTGGTGACCATGAAAGGAAGGATTGCAACAATGTAGAGAGAATCCAATCTTGCTACAATTGCAAAATTTCCAAATTGTCAGATGTGTCCCATTCCGCTTTTGATGGAGAGAAGTGTCCTCTTCTTAAAAAAAGGATTACTGAAAAGGTGAGAAAAACTAATTACGGATGATGTCTTCGTCATCACTCGAGAATCTCCGTGTCTGTCATGTGAACTGTCAATCACTAATCGGACACATTGAGGATTTCAGGCTTCTTTTCACGAATTCAGGTTACCATGTCATCTGTATGTCTGAAACATGGCTCACAGATGCTATTAGCGATGACTTTGTTAGTCTAACGGGATACTGTCTGTTTCGCTGTGACAGAGTTGGCAGAAATGGAGGTAGTGTAGGTTTTTTTCTCCAGAACTCCATCAAAGCCAAAATCCTGGCCAATTCTGGTGGATTATACTGTCATAAACCAGAATACATAATTGCAGAAATTTCCACATCTGATTCGAGTAAACTCCTCCTCGCCACAGTTTACAGACCTCCTCGACTAGGATTTCTACATGAATTTGAGGACTGCTTGCTGGACCTCTTTTCCTCGTACTCGAGTCTTATTGTATTGGGTGATTTCAACATGGATCTATGCCGATCTTCTCTGGATGCTAGACATCTGAGAAATTTTGCAGAAGCATCGAACCTACACATAGTTTCCTTCGAACCCACCCATAATCTCAGGAACTCGAGTACGTGGATTGATCATTGCCTAGTAGACTCGGCAGACAAACTCAGTGAATGGGGACAGCAGGCTGTGTCTCTGTCCTCACATGATCTTATTTTTGTAGAGTACAAATTCTTAGTAGAGAAGCATCAAGAGAGGAACTACATCTGCCGTGATTTTAGAGGTTTTTCCATCACCGACTTCCAAGTTGATCTGATGAACCTGGACTGGGACGGTTTTTTTGCCACCACTGACATTAATGTTAAAGTAGAGTTACTCAATGAACACCTGCATAGTTGTCTTAATTCTCATGCCCCGTATCATACAGTTGTATCCAAAAGAAAACCTGCTCCTTGGATTACACAGTACCTCAAGGACAAGATTCGGGAAAGAAACAGGATCCACCGATGCTGGCGCAAATTTAAGACTACACATCTGTATAACTTGTACAAAATTCTCAGAAATGAAACAAAATCACTAATAAATACAGCTAGACAGCAATACTACCTTAAGGTATTTGCTAATCTTAATAACTCTAAAGAGGTTTATACGGAGCTAAGGAAGCTACATTTAATCAAAAATAAAGCCACTCATAGCAAACTTGCTGTCCCAATAGAATCGTTGGCTAACCATTTTTCATCAGTGGGACAAAACAGCTGTCCTCAGGACGAACGGATATATATCGGAGACACTGGGTACAGTGATGATAAATTCTTCTTTTGTGAGCCTTCGTTAAAGGACATTCTAACTGTCACAAAGTCCTTCAAATCCAATGCCTCTGGGGTTGATGGGCTGAGTATATCTGAAATAAGAAGGGCTCTTCCTTCACTAAATATATTTCTTCAACATCTGCTATCATTCTCGCTCATCAACGGAGTATTTCCCACTCTTTGGAAATCGGCATTGATTTGTCCTATTCCCAAAACGAAGTGTCCAACCTCCTGTAATGACTACAGACCAATTTCGATCCTCTGCTCACTCTCTAAAATATTAGAGAAACTTGTAGCTAGTCAGGTTACTGAATTTCTTGATGATAAAGGTCTGCAAGACCCTTTCCAGTCAGCTTGCAGAAGGTACCACAGCACTCAAACTGCCCTAATCAGAATTCTGGATGATATTAAGCTTGCTATAGATCACCAGAAGGTAACGGTGTTAGTCTTCTTCGATTTTTCTAAGGCTTTTGACAGAGTTGATCATTGCATCCTCATTCAGGTATTGAGGAAACTCAATTTTTCTAACTCAGCCTTGAAATGGTTCTGCTCCTATCTAACCGGGAGATCTCAGGCTGTCAAAGATGCAGACGGTTCTTCATCATCTTGGAAAGCCCTCCTATCAGGAGTTCCTCAGGGATCGGTTCTTGATCCCCTCCTTTTCTGTTTATATGTTTCAGGGATCAGCCGTCAAGTGAAATATTGTAAATACAATTTCTACGCGGACGACCTTCAGATTTACCTGAGCACGGAACCTGCTAACCTGAGAGACGCGATGAACAAACTACGTGAAGACATCAACGCCATTTGCAGCTGGAGCTCGGAAATCGGCCTTGTTCTTAACCATCAAAAATCAAGGTCATGATTGCCGGCACGAGTAGAAGACTTAACTCCATCGACTTCTCAATCATACCCAAAGTGGTCGTCAATGGAGTTGAAATTCCGCTCACCAACGAGTGTCTGCATCTTGGTGTAACAGTCACCAGAAATTTGTCATGGGAAGCTCATATTAGAAGCGTTTCCAAAAAAGCATTTGGCATTCTACACCAACTGAAGATATCAAAGCACCTACTACCTCTGAAGCTCCGCACTCGGCTGATTACGACGCTAATCTTCCCACACCTGGATTATTGCTGCGTGGCTTTGTTTGGGACTACAAACAAGGACGACAAGATGCTCGAAAGAGTAATGAACAGCTGCATCAGATTCATTTTTGACCTTCGCAGAGATGAACACATAACGCCATACTTAATTGAACTAGGCTGGCTCAGAATTGAAGAAAGGCGCCTATTTTTTCTTGGCAATTTAACATACTCCATCCTGAATAATAAGTGTCCTAAATACATGTATGATAAGTTTACTTATCGCAATCAGGTTACTGACAGGAACAGCAGATATGATCCTTCAACACTGAGAATACCTAAGGCTCGGACTGAGATCTACAAGAACTCTTACATTAGCTCTGCTTGCAAACTTTGACTCTCTTCCAGCCAGAGTCCGTAGTGAGACATCTTTCCCGGCATTCAAAAAATGTTTTCTTGAATACATAATCTCTGTGAGGAATTACAAATGAACCCTTGCCTGCCTCCAACTGTGCCTTTCATAATGTTCTATCTTATTAATCTGGTTTATTATTTTTATGTTATCGTTATTTTATTTATTAATATATCATATTATATTATATTATATTATATTATATTATATTATATTATATTATATTATATTATATTATATTATATCACTTAGAGGAATCTATCACACTGTTATTATAAGCTTAATTGTATTTTCTGTATTGTAATTTCTATTTTTCGCGCTTTAGGGGATTAGTCCCAGAGCGTTAAATAAATAACTCTAACTCTAACTCTATATATACAGGGTGTCCGACCTAAGGTGTCCAAGCCGAAAGGTGGTGGTAGAGGGTGAAAATTGGAGACGAAAAGTCAAATACCATTTTTCGAAATTCGGAATAATTACCGAGTTATTAGGTAATACTTCTGACCAATCAGAATGCCCCTTTAGATTCTGGTGTGCATGACAGAAGTTTAGACTCGAACCTACTCGTAATCGGTAACAAAGCAGTAGTAGTAATAATAACAAAAGAAGTAAGACGGTGACACCAACACATTAAAGATCTCTCTTCTGATGTTACCACTAACACACTACTACGACCGTGATATGATATCGTCGGAAACAAAGTATGCACAGGGTGTAATAGTAGTAGTAATAACATAAAAAATTAAATGACAAAAATCAACTTTAAATTCTTAATTGTGTTATTAATTCCACAACTTCCACGACCAATGCTGCTATCATTATTATCACTATTATTTTTATTATTATTGTTGTTATTAATATTACTACCACTACATCAATAACAACAACCACAATAATAATAATAATAATAATAATAATAATAAAGATAATAATGATAGCAGTATTGGTCGTGGGAATAATAGATTTAATAACACAATAATTAAGAATTTCAAAGTTGATTTTCGTCATTTATTATGTTATTACTACTACTATTACGCCCTGTACATACACTGGGCGCAAAAATTAAGGGGTGAAAAAAAATCTAAAGTAGGTGATTTTCAAAGTGCTGTAACTTAAAGAATAACAGTGGGAAAGCAATTAAAAAAAAAAGCAATTTGAACTCAAATTTGATTTTTCGCTGAAATGACTTCTCAAAGCAAAAAAATCAGTTTTAACTTTGGTAATTATGTACTCGGTAACAAATTATTAAAATAAAAAATACTTTAAAAAAAATGTGACTTCTTTCAATAATTAACATTTTTCTTTTTTTAATTACAAAATGTTAATTATTGTAAGAAATAACATTTGTTAAAATTATTTTTTAATTTACAAATTTTTTACACAATTGCCAAAGTTAAAACTGATTTTTTTGCTTTGATTGACGATAACGCAACGAAAAATCATCGTACAAAGCATTCCGATCTCTCAAATTAAAGAGTATTAAATTATGTGAAAGAGCTTTATGATGAAATCAGTGAAAAAAATTTATTGAAGTCCATGGACCTTTTGAAAAACAAGCGAAAATTTGGACATTTTTTTCCCGATAGTTTCCTTACGATTAATCAAAAACTGCTGATGTTAAAACATTTTGAGTTCAGGATCTCAAACCTAGGAACTTGGAGCTTGAATTTGCTTTTTTTTAAAATTGCTCTTCCACTATTGTTCCTTAACCCATTCGAGACGACGACTGTTTTCGAACACGGTCCCCAGGAGGGGAGTTTTATGTTTTCCTTTCTATTTTTGCACACACGGTGTGCAACCAGTCTTATAGCCTCGGAAATTAAATGCACACACGGTGTGCAGTCGGTTTCGAATGGGTTAAGTTACGGGACTTTAAAAACCACCTAAAAATTTAGGATTTTTTTCTATCCTTTAATTTTGGCGCCTAGAGTATGTATAGGGTGTAATAGCAGTAGTAATAACATAAGAAAATAAATGACGAAAATCAACTTTCAAATTCTTAATTATTGTGTTATTAAATCTAGTATTCCCACGACCAATACTGCTATCATTATTATCCTTGTTGTTATTATTATTATTATTATTATTATTATTATTATTATTATTATTATTATTATTATTGTCGTTGTTGTTGTTGTTGTTGTTGTTGTTATTGATGTAGTGGTAGTAATATTAATAACAACAATAACAACAATAATAATCAAAATAATAGTGATAATAATGATAGCAGCATTGGTCGTGGTAGTAGTAGAATTAATAACACAATAATTAAGAATTTAAAAGTTGATTTTCACTACTTAAGGGGACATTGACCGTTTTG
Source organism: Gasteruption jaculator (assembly GCA_949825005.1). Lineage (NCBI taxonomy): Eukaryota > Metazoa > Arthropoda > Insecta > Hymenoptera > Gasteruptiidae > Gasteruption > Gasteruption jaculator. The sequence continues at coordinate 23,706 of CATKWD010000137.1, forward strand.
GCGACAACCACGACCAAAAACGGCTGAGTTCCTTCTCACCGTAATTTATAAAAAATATTAAATAAAAACCTAAGGTTTTTTGTGCTCATATTAGAGCTTATATTCCAAGCTTTAAATTAACCCAAGATTGGTTTTAAAATTTTTAAAATTAAGCCCGTGCTGACCTTCGAAAGATGACGGAAAAAGGTTAAAAATCGGTACTTTTTTGCACAAAATGTTCTCTTTCTGAGCTAATATTGCAGATATCATTTTGATTCTTTTTTCATTTATTAAAGGCACTATCCTAGAACATATTGAGCGGAACAGAATTTGTCTGAAGTTGAAAATTATGGAGATAAAAATTTTTACAACCACTAAAATATAGTCCGATTTCGATCTTTCTCTACTTTTAACACTACATTTTAACACAATAATTTTCTAATAATTTTCCACGCTCACATTGTTTGTTTAACATTAGTGAATAATGTCTAAAAGGGAAATTGAAGATTGGAGCAGTAGAACATAAAAAAAGGAACATTTTGTGCAAGAAAACACCGATTTTCAACTTTTGTTCCGTCATCTTTCGAAGATCAGCACGGGCTAATTTTTAAAATTTTAAAACCAATCTTGGGTTAAATTAAAGCTTGGAATATAAGCTTTAATATGAGCACAAAAAACCTTAGGTTTTATTTAATATTTTTTATAAATTACGGTGAGATCAACGGTGAGACCAACAGTGAGATTAACGGTGAGACAACGACAATAATAATAATAATAATAATAATAACAACAAGCATAATAATGATAGCAGTATTGATCGTGGGAATACTAGATTTAATAACACAATAATTAAGAATTTGAAAGTTGATTTTCGTCATTTATTTTCTTATGTTATTACTACTGCTATTACACCCTATACATACTCTAGGCGCCAAAATTAAGGGATAGAAAAAAATCCTAAATTTTTAAGTGGTTTTTAAAGTCCTGTAACTTAACCCATTCGAGACCGACTCCGCACCGTGTGTGCAATTAATTTCCGAGGCTATAAGACCGGTTGCACACCGTGTGTGCAAAAATAGAAAGGAAAACATCCCCTCCTGGGGACCGTGTTCGAAAACAGTCGCCGTCTCGAATGGGTTAAGGAACAATAGTGGAAGAGCAATTTAAAAAAAAAAGCAAATTTAAGATCCAGGTTCCTAGTTTTGAGATCTTGAACTCAAAATGTTTTAACATCAACAGTTTTTGATTAATCGTAAAAAAACTATCGGGAAAAAATGTCCAAATTTTCGCTTGTTTTTCAAAAGGTCCATGGGCTTCAATAAATTTTTTTCACTGATTTCATCATAAAGCTCTTTCACATAATTTAATACTCTTTAATTTGAGAGATCGGAATGCTTTGTACGATGATTTTTCGATGCGTTATCGTCGATCAAAGCAAAAAAATCAGTTTTAACTTTGGCAATTGTGTACAAAATTTGTAAATTAAAATTAATTTTAACAAATGTTACTTCTTACAATAGTTATCATTTTTTGATTAAAAAAAGAAAAATGTTAATTATTGTAAGAAGCCACATTTTTTTAAAATTATTTTTTAATTTAATAATTTGTTACCGAGTACATAATTACCAAACTTAAAACTGATTTTTTTGCTTTGAAAACTCATGTCAGCCAAAAATCAGCGTACAAGATTTTCCGACCGCTCAAATTAAAGAGAATTAAATTATCAGAAAGAGCTTTGTGATGAAATCAGTGAAAAAAATTTATTGAAGTCCATGACTCTTCGAAAAACAAGAGTAAATTCGGAATTTTTTTCCCGTTTGTTTTATTATGATTACTCAAAAACTGTTGACGGCAAAACATTTTGAGTGCAAGATCTGAAGTCTAGAAACTTGGAGCTTCAATTTGCTTTTTTTTAATTGCTTTCCCATTGTTATTCTTTAAGTTACAGCACTTTGAAAATCACCTACTTTAGATTTTTTTCCATCCCTTAATTTTTGCGCCCAGTGTATGTACAGGGCGTATTAGTAGTAGTAATAACATAAGAAAATAAATGACGAAAATCAACTTTCAAATTCTTAATTATTGTGTTATTAAATCTACTATTTCCACGACCAATACTGCTATCATTATTATATTTATTATTATTATTATTATTATTGTGGTTGTTGTTATTGATGTAGTGGTAGTAATATTAATAACAACAATAATAATAAAAATAATAGTGATAATAATGATAACAGCATTGGTCGTGGAAGTTGTGGAATTAATAACACAATTAAGAATTTGAAAGTTGATTTTTGTCATTTAATTTTTTATGCTATTACTACTACTATTACACCCTGTGCATACTTTGTTTCCGACGATATCATATCACGGTCGTAGTAGTGTGTTAGTGGTAACATCAGAAGAGAGATTTTTAATGTGTTGGTGTCACCGTCTTACTTCTTTTGTTATCAAGAGACACGGTAGTGTCTCGGACAAGTTCATGTATGAATTGGGAGCGAGCGCTACCGTGTATCTTTTCTCGACCGAACTAGGTGCGGGCACATGAAAAATAGCCGAACGCGTTGTGTATATACACAGCTTACAACTCCATACAAACGCAATCCGTTGAGTTGTATGCTATATACATACACGGCACACATGCACAAGCTGTCGGTTGCATTAAATGGTGGCTCCACGTTGAGGTATTGAGTTTTTCTGTTATATGTACACGACTCATACACTCACAAGCCTTCTGTGATCCAGTGGCGGCGCCACGGTGGGCTAGCCTTATAGGCATTGAGTTGAACAGAAGATGAAGAAATTTACCTTACCGACGCACGTTATGGATTTTATATCATCTTTAGAACTAAAGTCGATATAAAATTAAACGCGCCAAATTTAATTTTATAAAATTATCATTTTCATTCAGTGAAATTAAACGCGCCAAAATTTAATTTCATATGAAATTGAAAAAATGAGGTTGACGATGATGAGAATGACGCCGTCGACGAGGACAACGAGTCCGAGGACCGGAACGACGACGAGGACCAGGACGACGACGAGGACGAGGAGGACGACGACGACGACGACGAGGACGAGGACGACGATGACGAGGACCACGAGGACGACGACGAGGACGGCGACGACGACGAGGACGAGGACGACGACGAGGACCACGAGGACGACGACGACGACGACAACGACGAGGAGGACGACGACGACGAGGAGGACCACGAGGACGACGAGGACCAAGAGGACGACGACGACGACGACGAGGACCACGAGGACGACGACGACGATGAGGACGAAGAGGACGACGACGACGAGGACCAGGACGACGACGACGACGACGACGACGGCGGCGACGACGACGGCGGCGACGACGACGACGACGACGGCGGCGACGACGACGACGACGACGGCGGCGACGACGACGACGGCGGCGACGACGACGACGACGACGACGACGACGACGACGACGACGACGACGACGACGACGACGACGACGACGACGACGACGACGAGGACGGCGACGGCGACGAGAACGAGGACGGCGACGAGGACGAGGACGGCGACGAGGACGAGGACGACGACGAGGACGGCGACGAGGACGAGGACCACGAGGACGACGACGAGGACGGCGACGACGACAAGGACGACGACGACGAGGACCAAGAGGACGACGAGGACCACGAGGACGAGGACGACGACGACGACAAGGACGACGACAACAACAAAGAAAGCCCCACCATAAAGAAAGCTACTGACTGTGTGTGTGTGTGTGTGTGTGTGTGTGTGTGTGTGTGTGTGTGTTTATGTATACTTGAATAAAACACGAATAACATCAAGAGACACGGTAGTGTCTCGAGACAAGTTCATGTATGAATTGGGCGAGAGCGCTACCGTGTATCTTTTCTCGACCGAACTAGATGCGGGCACATGAAAAACAGCCGCCACACGTTGTGTATATACACAGCTTCAACCTCCATACATTCAAACGCAAAATGTCCACTAAGTTGTATGAGTTTCTCTGTATACATACACGGCTGGATGCCTCTATACGCTCACACGAGAAATGCAACATAAGTAGCGGCTAAATGGGGGGTTTGCTAGGCCCTAGGTAATATAAGAAAAATTTGCGACAGACAGTAGCGGTAAATGAGGGGTTTGCTAGGTCTCAATGACACGCAGTGGCGTTGTGTTTTGTTTTCACGAATCCAAAAGACGAAAAATTTACTTTACCGACGCACGTTATGTATTGTTTTACATATATTATCTCGAGATATAAAGTCGATAATAATAATAATATTTGCAAAAAGGAAACAAATCCCCCTAAAAAACACCTCTGGTGCAAAAAATCGAGACAAGTTCATGTATGAAAAGGGATCTCTCTACAAAAGTTGTGAAATCCAACAACATTAGACAAGCTCGTTTTTTCCATTATGTCAATACGAAGTAATTACAAAATGGAAAGAATTTTTACTGCTTACGCGATTAGAACCAGTATTGAACTTGTCGGGCCCCGAACCCTAACTATAAGCAATCAATATCTTACAATTTAATTTATTTTTACCACATTATGAATTAGTAAAGATCAGATTACATAATAATAATATGAATAATTATACTTCATACTCAAACATCTGAATTGTTCGGGGCCCAACAAGTTCAATACTGGTTCTAATCGCGTAAGCAGTAAAAATTCTTTCCATTTTGTAATTACTTCGTATTGACATAATGGAAAAAACGAGCTTGTCTAATGTTGTTGGATTTCACAACTTTTGTAGAGAGATCCCTTTTCATACATGAACTTGTCTCGATTTTTTGCACCAGAGGTTATTACTACTACTGCTTTGTTACCGTTTACGAGTAGGTTCGAGTCTAAACTTCTGTCATGCACACCAGAATCTAAAGGGGCATTCTGATTGGTCAGAAGTATTACCTAATAACTCGGTAATTATTCCGAATTTCGAAAAATGGTATTTGACTTTTCGTCTCCAATTTTCACCTTCTACCACCACCTTTCGGCTTGGACACCTTAGGTCGGACACCCTGTATGTTAATAAAATGAACTAAAAAGTTAAAAATAAATTAACTCTAACAAGAAATATAACACTTTATAAGTTCATAGTAACCTTTAACGATAATTAAGCTTCTTCGTCTACGACAAAATAAATCCATATCGTACATAATTATATATCTTTAATACTAAAACTTGACACCTTAATTATTAAATCTTCCCGTTTTTATCACAGTCCCAATTTTATAAATAAATGCGTGTTACATTTTGATGGTATAATTAAGAACATTTAGCACCTTCTTTTTCCTCTTGCTATCACAACGTAACACGCTTTTATTTATAAAATTGGGACTGTGATAAAAACGGGAAGATTTAATAATTAAGGTGTAAAGTTTTAGTTTTAAAAATATATAATTATGTACGATATGGAATTATTTTGTCGTAGACGAAGAAGCTTAATTATCGTTAAAGGTTACAATGAACTTATAAAGTGTTATATTTCTTATTAGAGTTAATTTATTTTTAACTTTTTAGTATTTTTAATTCGAGATTTACTACGATGTAGTTCGTAGCGCGTAGCAGCGTTTTTCCGTTATGTAGTCCGTAGTACGTTCACATAATATGTGCTGCTTTGAGCAATTAAAGTTTATGTATTTTATTTATATTTAAATATCTCATTTTTTTATATTTGTAGTTGCATTGTCATCCGATTTATACATGCATGCAAAATTTCAGCTCAATCGGAAACCGGGAAGTGGATCGAATTTAACTTGCAAGATTTGATTACAGACCGACACACAGACAACGGGACAGGGGAAACTAAATAGAAGCTTGTAAAATAGACTCTTTCATCTTCAACTAATATACCTGCATCATGTGCAGTAGAAAACATACCAAAGAAGAATGCAGGAAAAAAGCCAAGCTTATTAGCCGAATGCAAAAAGAATGGACAGTTGTTTAAAAAAATCTACAAATTGATCACTAAACTCAGCACAACCTCTACTTAATAAACCCCTAATTAATTTACGATTTTCACCATTAACATGCAACATCTTCCCCTACAAAACAGTATAAAATAATCTACATCCTGTAGATCGGTTGCGGAGCTACCGGTACGTGAGTTTGAGCGATGCAGCGAACGGGTGGTCGATACCCGGAATGTGTGATACCGCGAGTCTGGTTTCTTATCGGGCTGAAAGTTAATCTTTTTGATACTCATCATATCACCAATCCCAGGCATCGATCATCTGTTCGCTGCATCGAAGTTTTAACATTATATTAGAAGGGAAGGGGACATGAAATATTTGGTTTCACAAATCAATTTTAGATTTTAAAATGATTGAAAAGTTTATTTTCAAACTTTACATTTTTTAATCAAAACAATGAAGATATGAACCACTGCTCTTATTTCCAACGCTTCGGGTATGTAGTCATATAAGTATCGACTACGTACCTACAATCGGCAGGGTTTATAAATGTCCGTGGACACTCGTCACAATTTGTACACTTTGAAAATCTTGCGGTAGTTCGGCTCTTCTCCGATGTCGTAGTCGAGTTCAATTGTACCTGTAAGCAAAAGTATTGCATTAAAAAGTCATTACGTATAGATTAAAAAATCACTAATTTTTTAAATAATTTTATAATTAATAAGAAAATAAATAGCTAACCTTATAACATTCTTCGCGGTAGAGAAAATTCATGCCCCGTCTGTTGATATGTACACAACGTGTACACAACTCGTCTTCCGATTCCATGTTAGGACATGATCTACAATTTGGGTCAGGAGAAGCCCAGCTATCGTTTTTTTGGGTCCTAATTTCGATAATAGTCTTATCGATTTGGCGACCTTCCAAAGTCGCATTTTGCACAAAACCATCTACGGTACTGCGATCGTTAACTGGAAAACAGAATGAATGGGTTAAATATCAAAATAATATATATACTTTAAACAATATAGCAAAAATATAGAAATACTAACCTCTTACAACCATAAAAATTAAAAGGCACTGCTGTACACTAAGGGGCGATAATGGAGTCAGCGGAGCCGCAGGTTGAAAATCACTGTGATGACGTAACAGTTGACAATCGCGTAGTGAGATAGCCGTACTCTTGCTACATCCAATGACCGTGCCCGCTGAGCGGCGGGCTCGCAGGCACGGGAATCAAAATTCGAATTTAACCAACGAATTTTTATTCATTGAAGTTTTAAAAATTCATAGATTATTACAAAATCGCACGAAATCAAACAAAAAATTAATAGGATATAACAATAAATTTATTTTATTTCACATATATTAATTATTATACCTTAATAATGTATTTATTATAATAATACTATAATTATTGTAATAACAATAATATATTAACTGTATTAATATGTTATTATATACTATTAATTAATAAATTATTACAAAAAATTACTTTTTTGCTTAGCTTCACGCGTTTTTTAAAGATATATCAAATGAAAATTATGTAAGAAAAATTACAATGCATTGCCGCGTAGTGGGGGAATTCTCCTCAGCGGCTGAAAGACACCATTAGAGGCCAGAGATGCCGAAGCTTCTTACTGGTGTGTCTCGCTCGCACCCACCACGATATGCATAAGTGCGTCTCGCTCGTTACGGCTGGTGTCTAAACAGCACCACGGATATGAGCATCTCTCTCGCACTCGTATGTTTTCCTTATGCGACTCGCTCTCTCTATCTCTCTAGAAAAAATATATATAAGAAAGCAAATGGCCGTGCCCGCTAAGCGGCGGGATTCGAAATTCAAAGCTAACCTATGAATTTTTGTTCCCTCAACTTTTAAAAATTCATAGATAATTACAAAATCGCTCGAAATCAAGCGAGAAATTAATAGGATGTAACAATAAATTTATTTTATTTTACATATATTAATTAGTATACCTTAATAATGTATTTATTACAATAATACTATAATTATTATAGTAACAATAATATATTAACCGTATTAATATATTATTATATACTATTAATTAATAAATTATTACAAAAAATTACTTTTTTGCTTAGCTTCACGCGTTTTTTAATGATATATCAATTAAAAATCCTGTAAGAAAAATTACAATGCATTGCCGCGTAGTGGGGGAATTCTCCTCAGCGGCTGAAAGACACCATTAGAGGCCCGAGATGCCGGAGCTTCTTACTGGTGTGTCTCACTCGCACCCACCACGATATGCATAAGTGCGTCTCGCTCGTTACGGCTGGTGTCTAAGCAGCACCACGGATACGAGCATCTCTCTCGCACTCGTATGTTTTCCCTATGCGACTCTCTCTCTCTCTATCTCTCTAGAAAATATAAATCAAATAAATGTAAACTAAAATAAATAAATTTATTTTATTAATGTAAAATATAATTAATACATTTATTTTGTTTTACATATTGGGCATTCTACGCCAAATCGGACGATTTAACAAAAATTCTTTTAATTTTTTTTTTAATTTTTGGTATATTTTAATACCCGTCAAAAAAGGCTTCCTCGTAAATTTTGAGATTTTTTGATCACTGGTTAAAAAAATATGGAATTTTCAAAAAACGCTCTTTTTTTGGTTTTTTGCTTATAACTTTCTTAATAATGGTCGAAATTCAATTATTATTTTTTCAAAATTTTCGTTTTTAGATGGCTTTGCAGAAAAAAATACCAAAAAAAATTTTGAAAGTATTTTTAATCCAGATTTTTGAATTTTCAGTTTTCAATTGTGTTTTTAGAACTGTGTGTATCCTTCGATTTTCTTGAAGATTTTCTATTTTAAACTTCTATGCATCCCGCAACTTCAAAGCTCGGTCCGGTTCCATAATTACTATTTTTTTCGATTTTTAAAGATTAAAAACTTTTTTTTCGCTATAAATTATTATCAGTACCGATTTTTTAAAAATTAAGGAAAATTTTAAATTTTAAATTTAAAAATCAGTACCGATCTTTTTAAAAAAGGAAAACATTTTTTTCGCTAAAAGTTATTATCACTACCGATTTTTAAAAAGTTTAAAATTACAAATTTAATAATCAGTACCGAATTTTAAAAAAATAAACATTTTTTTATTGAATTTTTAAAAATCGAAAAAAAATAGTAATTATGGAAGGAAGTTTTAAAAACACGATCGAAAACTTAAAATTCAAAAGTCTCGATTCAAAACACTTTAAATATTTTTTTGTATTTTTTTCTGTAAAGGCCATCTAAAAACGAAAATTTAGAAAAAAAAATTGAATTTCGACCATTATTAAGAAAGTTATGGGCAAAAAACCAAAAAAAGAGCGGTTTTTTTGAAAATTTGATATTTTTTGAACCTGTGATCAAAAAGTTCGTTACTAGTGGCGTCTAGACAACGTCATGCATCGAAAGAGCTCTTTTTACAAAAAAAGTATTTACATATTAAGAAGTAAGTGATCGAGCTCGCTAAGCGGCGGGCTCGTAATGGGAAGGTTCGAGGTTCGAATCTTAATCGCGGAAAAAGATTTTTTTTTTCATTTATTATTTTAAATCTATACATTGTAACAAAATCGCTCGTAGCTAGGCGAAACAGTAATAGATTGGAATAATATATTTATTCTAATCTGTTAGGTATAGATTTATTTTAATATTATTATGTAGTTTTGATTAATATAGTTTTCTAAACTAGTGGCTCTAAGCGATATTGTAATAATATAATAATAAAAATTGAGAACGTTTTATGAAAAAAAAAAAACATAACCAAGGGTAGGGATTCGAACCGCCGACCTTTCAACCTCGAGTCCGCCGCTTAGCGAGCGCGACCACTGAACTCTACACCTGCATTAGTCTCGAACTCGCATAAAACTTAATCGCTGTTGCTCGAAACGAGAACAGGAATTAGACTTATACGAGATTCGTCGGTGGGAAATTTTTTGGGCCTTTCGGCCGCTGAAAAAAGCGAGACATCACGCATTACGTTTTGGAGTTAATAATCTGTCCAAAATCCGTGACGTTCGATAATTTGGTTTAATCGATTCGGGATCGAATCGATTAAACGCCTCAAATAGTTTGGGTTTTGCCGGAGCTCCTCCCAAACTCTTTGAGCATGAGCGATTATCGCTGCTCTCGTCCTCTCCCTTTCAGGTGCCCATCTACGAGTCACCTCGGCCCAAACATTTTCAATAATGTTTAAGTCGGGTGACTTCGCAGGCCATTGCACCAACTCAATCTCCGGATGTCTTGCGAACCAATCTCGTACAAGACGTGAGGTGTGGACTGCGGAATTGTCCTGGACGAGCCTGATGACCGGCATGGTATCCGCAGGATACACCGCGCGTACTGAAGGAAGCATAACTTCCTCCAATATGCGGATATATTCCGCGGCATCCATGCGTGGAGAAATCTCCACTAGCTTCCCAAGGACTTCTCCACTTGTCCATCCCCACATCCCACACGTGATTCGTCCGCTTCGATCCGAAGGAACCACAAACTCTGGATTTAAACGTTGTCCGGGCTTTCGCCAAACGTGAAGACGCCGATCGGTGTCCGATTGGAAGACTTTCTCGTCTGTCCAGATCGTAACCTCCCAGGTTTCACGGGACGTTGGCAAGTGTTCAAGCGCGAACGCAACACGAGCCTCCCGATGTTGTGGATAAAGTGCAAATTTACGGGCTGGACGATAACAGTGACGATTGCTTTCCTGCAATCTTCGCCTTGCGGTTCTCTTAGATCCCGGAAATCCGACTGATGCGGATACGTGCCCGACGGCCGCGAACGGGTCCCTATCGATACCATCGATAAGGCGACGGTCCTGTTCGTCGGTTGTAATTCGCGGCCGTCGGTTCCGGGAGCGGTGGTCGTGGAGGGCACAATCTCCGCCTTCACGAAAAGCGCGGATCCACCGGTTAACAGTTTTCACACTGCAACCGATTCTCCTTGCGATTCGGTCGACAGAGTGTCCAGCCTCAAACAACCCGACGATACGTCCACGTTTTTCCACACAGATATTAGGTGCCATTCCAACCGTAAAGCATGGAAACTTCGCGGGTAATGACAAGGGTGAAAATTGTCATAAAACAAAAAATTATTATCTCATATGTTTATAAACAATTGAAGTTGACAGTTTTTGTCTCTGTATAAGACTATTGAGAAAAGAAGAGCGTTTAACATTGAATAGTCGAGTGCGCTAAGCTGCAGGCTGGTAATCGAAAGATCCACGGTTCAAATCCCAACCGTGGATATATTTTTTTTTTCGTTAAAAATCTAAAATTCATATATTATTACTAAATCGAATAAAACCGCGCTAATCAGCAATTATTTGGAATAATATAGTAATTAAAAATAGTTAATTACCATTAATACTTTATCATTTTAATTATCCCTTTAAGGCCCAAATGAGCCCTTTTATTCCATGATTTTCAGCGCTAGTTTTGAAAAATAATGTCAATTGCTTAAAAATTAAAACAAAAAAAGATAAAGGTGATTTTTCTTCGAAAATCCCGACAAATTTTCGTATTTTCTGTGTCAAATTTGTTATTTTGGTACGAATAAACCTCCACAGAACTTGTGGAAAGCATAAATATCGCGACGAAAACGCTTACGCTGTCAGACGGTATGATAGATTTAAAATGGCGGTTGAAAAATAAAAGTATATTGATAACTTTATTAGACGATCGAGACGATGGAATAGAGTATATACCGTGAATTTTTTACTATTTAGTATTAAATTATGCATCAACGAATAACACACATTCATAAAAATACGGAAATCGATTCGATCCCGAATCGATTAAACCAAATTATCGAACGTCACGGATTTTGGACAGATTATTAACTCCAAAACGTAATGCGTGATGTCTCGCTTTTTTCAGCGGCCGAAAGGCCCAAAAAATTTCCCACCGACGAATCTCGTATAAGTCTAATTCCTGTTCTCGTTTCGAGCAACAGCGATTAAGTTTTATGCGAGTTCGAGACTAATGCAGGTGTAGAGTTCAGTGGTCGCGCTCGCTAAGCGGCGGACTCGAGGTTGAAAGGTCGGCGGTTCGAATCCCTACCCTTGGTTATGTTTTTTTTTTTTTCATAAAACGTTCTCAATTTTTATTATTATATTATTACAATATCGCTTAGAGCCACTAGTTTAGAAAACTATATTAATCAAAACTACATAATAATATTAAAATAAATCTATACCTAACAGATTAGAATAAATATATTATTCCAATCTATTACTGTTTCGCCTAGCTACGAGCGATTTTGTTACAATGTATAGATTTAAAATAATAAATGAAAAAAAAAATCTTTTTCCGCGATTAAGATTCGAACCTCGAACCTTCCCATTACGAGCCCGCCGCTTAGCGAGCTCGATCACTTACTTCTTAATATGTAAATACTTTTTTTGTAAAAAGAGCTCTTTCGATGCATGACGTTGTCTAGACGCCACTAGTAACGAACTTTTTGATCACAGGTTCAAAAAATATCAAATTTTCAAAAAAACCGCTCTTTTTTTGGTTTTTTGCCCATAACTTTCTTAATAATGGTCGAAATTCAATTTTTTTTTCTAAATTTTCGTTTTTAGATGGCCTTTACAGAAAAAAATACAAAAAAATATTTAAAGTGTTTTGAATCGAGACTTTTGAATTTTAAGTTTTCGATCGTGTTTTTAAAACTTCCTTCCATAATTACTATTTTTTTTCGATTTTTAAAAATTCAATAAAAAAATGTTTATTTTTTTAAAATTCGGTACTGATTATTAAATTTGTAATTTTAAACTTTTTAAAAATCGGTAGTGATAATAACTTTTAGCGAAAAAAATGTTTTCCTTTTTTAAAAAGATCGGTACTGATTTTTAAATTTAAAATTTAAAATTTTCCTTAATTTTTAAAAAATCGGTACTGATAATAATTTATAGCGAAAAAAAAAGTTTTTAATCTTTAAAAATCGAAAAAAATAGTAATTATGGAACCGGACCGAGCTTTGAAGTTGCGGGATGCATAGAAGTTTAAAATAGAAAATCTTCAAGAAAATCGAAGGATACACACAGTTCTAAAAACACAATTGAAAACTGAAAATTCAAAAATCTGGATTAAAAATACTTTCAAAATTTTTTTTGGTATTTTTTTCTGCAAAGCCATCTAAAAACGAAAATTTTGAAAAAATAATAATTGAATTTCGACCATTATTAAGAAAGTTATAAGCAAAAAACCAAAAAAAGAGCGTTTTTTGAAAATTCCATATTTTTTTAACCAGTGATCAAAAAATCTCAAAATTTACGAGGAAGCCTTTTTTGACGGGTATTAAAATATACCAAAAATTAAAAAAAAAATTAAAAGAATTTTTGTTAAATCGTCCGATTTGGCGTAGAATGCCCAATATGTAAAACAAAATAAATGTATTAATTATATTTTACATTAATAAAATAAATTTATTTATTTTAGTTTACATTTATTTGATTTATATTTTCTAGAGAGATAGAGAGAGAGAGAGTCGCATAGGGAAAACATACGAGTGCGAGAGAGATGCTCGTATCCGTGGTGCTGTTTAGACACCAGCCGTAACGAGCGAGACGCACTTATGCATATCGTGGTGGGTGCGAGCGAGACACACCAGTAAGAAGCTTCGGCATCTCTGGCCTCTAATGGTGTCTTTCAGCCGCTGAGGAGAATTCCCCCACTACGCGGCAATGCATTGTAATTTTTCTTACATAATTTTCATTTGATATATCTTTAAAAAACGCGTGAAGCTAAGCAAAAAAGTAATTTTTTGTAATAATTTATTAATTAATAGTATATAATAACATATTAATACAGTTAATATATTATTGTTATTACAATAATTATAGTATTATTATAATAAATACATTATTAAGGTATAATAATTAATATATGTGAAATAAAATAAATTTATTGTTATATCCTATTAATTTTTTGTTTGATTTCGTGCGATTTTGTAATAATCTATGAATTTTTAAAACTTCAATGAATAAAAATTCGTTGGTTAAATTCGAATTTTGATTCCCGTGCCTGCGAGCCCGCCGCTCAGCGGGCACGGTCATTGGATGTAGCAAGAGTACGGCTATCTCACTACGCGATTGTCAACTGTTACGTCATCACAGTGATTTTCAACCTGCGGCTCCGCTGACTCCATTATCGCCCCTTAGTGTACAACGCCTATGAAAAACAAACAGTAAAACAATCTATCTTCGGAAACCATTTTTCCTGTTATACGAAGGTCTCGATCAGTCTCGATGTCAAACCGTATATCGTGATGAACTTTATTATATTGTTTGAAAAAAATAATCTCGATAACATTTCTCAGAAATGATACCAACGATCAGAGTTTTTTTTTGCATACTGATCGCATACTCGGCAACAAGATAGTGTTCCAAAATTGACTTGCAATGCTTGCCAAACGATTCAGTACATGCGTGTGAAATAACTGCTAGGGAACCCCTACAACAAAGACTATAATTTTTTTGTTTATCAAAGGATAGTATTATTTCTATATTTTTTGCTACTTCCCAATATCAATTTCGTTAATAAAGACTGCAATAATATGAATACATTTGGAACTTAGATCACTTTTTAGAAGGGAGTTTGCTCATATAGTCTGAGAAAGTATTTGAGGCGCCATCTATGCAAAAAATTTCGAACTATGATTCAATATGCCTGGGTTCAAAAGGGATTGATTAAAATTATAAGATAAATTAAAAAATCAATAATAACTAAGGTATTTAATTTTTAAATGTGATTTATTGTATTAAATTTATTATTAGAGCTGAAAAGGTAAAAATGCGAGAATGTAGTGGCACTAAAAAATATGCAGTTACATGTAAATAAATGAACACGACTGCGAAGATTTAAAGCAAGCTACTGCTAATTGCGAAGATCATTAGCGTTCGAATCGTCTCCGAAGTTTAACGAAAAATTGGAACAAGTTTCTGTGTGCAGCCGAATATTGTCATACGGTAAGTTATTTTACTTGTTTTGTTTTATTGTTCACTTCACTATATTTACCTTATATTTTTCTTAATCTAATTTTACTTTTATTATACACCACTGCAAGAAACCCTTGGATGCTATTACCGATGATGGCTCATCTCAATGAAATCCAGGAACTCCTGCCGCACGTGATGGACAAGGTCCCACCATCCATCCTGAAGGTCATCTATCCAAGCGCCAACTTATCCGAGGAAATTGGGAAGATCTTATCTCTGGCTGAGGTCAAGAATCAACCGGAAGTGGAGTGGGATGCAGTTGATAATTATTTCTACACCCTTACCATGACTGGTGAGTAACTTTTTTTTGCATTCATATGAGAGATCTTTCAAATTTCATATACTCTCTTTTTTTCTACCATAATTATCACTACAAGCAGTAAAACTTAAACTTTCATTGAATTATTTCAGATACCAACCCACTCAGTTCCAAGGGACCGAAGTCCTCTGATTGGCACAATTGGCTTGTGGGAATCATCCCTGGAAAGGATGTGACTAAAGGAGAAGTCCTCTTGGACTTCCATCCGCCAGAGAATCCAGCCATGCATAGCTATGTCTTTCTGCTTTACAAGCAGCCGGGCAGATTGTGCTTCTTCAGGGAAGATTTTTTCAGAGAAAAACCGTGGCAACCTCTCATTAAAGGAATTAGCGATTAAGTACGATCTTGGGGGTCCAATTGCAGCAAACATGTATACAGTGAATAGATCTGTTTAATGTGCCGAACGTATCCTATACGCAAAATATCATTGATATTTTATATACCAACAATGGTTTGTGAAAAATAAATAACATTGTCCAAAAGAATTTCTTGTATTTCTGATTTTAGACTATTTGGCCCTTCCTATGTAATTATTTGGATATATATAATACTAATCCATATTTATTTATATTATATACATTACTTCGTAAGTAAATATTAATTGGCATGTTCAGCACTAGCCGAGGATAAACTCAAGCTTTTCGCCGATTTGCACAACTCTTCTATTAAATTGTATGAGCTAGTTGCATCTACCATTTTAGAATTTCTTGTTTTATCTAAACTATTTGTTATCCTTCCTTTGAATGATTGAAAGCTTTTATCTGAACAACTATCTCTAGCAAACTTTAAAATACTCAAGACCAAATTAACTTTTTCACCATTGCCAGCACTTTGAGTATCCTTACTGTTCTCCTGATCTACAATCAAATTTTAAATTGCATTCTTCATTGCAACAAAAGCAATCCTATCTTTAAAAGGATCGACAACATTTATTTTATTTTGATTATATTGATGATTATAGAAGTGTTCCACTCCCTTACTCAACTTGAAATCTACAGCCTTATTAAATCCATCTTCTGCTACTATATTTTCTCTAAGGTTACCTGATTCTTGATCAATCCAGAATTTGAAAATAGGATCACGTTTTCCCATGGAACTTGACAATTCAACTCTTGCAAGCTCATCACTGCAAGCTAAATTCCTATCTTCCTCACATGCGTCTTTATGAGATATATCAGATCTAAAAAACTCTAACGCCTTGTCAAATAATTGCTTAATTTTACTCTCTACACACTCAATTCATGCCATTTTTATATATAGCAAATGGATCCAACACACCTGATTTAGCTAATTCTCCTACCAATTTAGCAACATCTAGTGTTGCACCTGACCAACAAGATTCATCACGAAATGCATTACATAAGAGGTCCGATTGCTCAACTGTTAGACCCTCTACTGTTACAGGGTGAGCCTTGACCCATTCCTCAATAGCTGAAGTTCTATCACCTTTAACAACAACCTTCACCGTACTTATTAGTTTGCTAGAGATAATCTCTTTATTTTTATTAGGATCAGAACTGAGACGAGATCTTTTGCTTGGGCCTGCATTACCCTTCAAATCTTCCGTTCCACGTTTAGTTTTACTTTTTGGCATCTTATTACCTCAAAATCAAATATTCAATGAAGGCATTATATAAGCATTAGAATAATGAGCAAATCGCAAAATTAATGTGCACCTAAATTTAAGCAGCAAGAATAAACCTGCTGCAAAAGAGGAGATATAAAGAGAGATGTAGCAAGACGAAAGATGAGCGTAAATTATCAAATCAACGTTATTCTACTTTACCTCACTACCATTTTCCTTACCTTGAACCTTACTATTACTCACAAATATAAACATTCGTTACATAGCTCTTAATATGTCTACAGAGACGAAATTTCCCGAATTATTTATAATTAACCCTCAGATCATATTCTGGAACCATACATCAGAAACCTTTATTTTATTAGTTTTGTATTAAAATTACATGAGTACATCGTATCTGTTAAATCAGAAGCTTTATGGATTACAGACTGAGAGCTTATTTGTTTGGGGTTATCTGGTTTATACTTAGCTTATTTAGTAGCGTAGCTAATGATACTATATCAAAATATCTAAGTATACATATTCAGAGTTTTGAAATAATTTTTTTCCGCTTTCTGTTTACCACTATTACCCTTGTACCTTTTATGTTTTACTATGGAATAGAAGCTTTTAAAACAAGTCAAATATCTATTCAAATAACTAGAGGTGCATTGTTGTTTTGTGGAATGGTTTTATGGACCTATGAATTGAGTATTTTCCCAATAGTAACTGCAACGATTATAAGTTTTTCTACGTCATTATTTGTTATACTTCTTGCAATCCCTTTGCTAAGCGAAAATATAATTTGGCAAAGATGGTTAGTAACTATTATTGGTTTTGTTGGTATTGCTATTACTACTGTTCGAGAAAGAGACAATTTCCTTTAATTTTGTTGTGATATGAGTGAGCCGGAAATGTGTGAAAGAGGAGAATGGACTGTATGATTGAAGAAGCAACGAACGAGTATCTGGATAATTAATAATCAAAAGCCGTTTATTGAGAATCGTACAAGGTACCGAATCAACCCGTACGACCGATAGAGAGATAACAACTGACTGTCAATGTTTCGTCTTCAAATCGAAATTATAGCGTGAGAAAAATAAGACCGTGAGAACTAAGCCTAGAGACTGTTCAAAATATTGATATTATGATATTGAAGTAAAGTGAAACTGTCTTCAGAAATAAATTCACAACAAATATGATTTTGAAGCAATTGAAATAAGAAAATTAAATGTCTTTTGAATTTAGAAATGATAACTTTGAACAAATTTAAAGACTTTAAATTACGAATAATATATCTATTTAAGATCCCTCGCTTTTATTTTTCTTTTCTTTGAAAATCTATGTATGTGTCAATAACTCTTAACGGTCATCATTCTGTTTGGCGCGAATCTTCCCACGGTGTGATCTACCAAACGTTCCGAGAATCACAACAACTTTTTCTTACGCTGTATGTTGATCATACAAACTCATCCTTTGTCTCGTTAATATAATTAATTGTCGTCTCTCGAAATTATTTCGTGGGAATCGCGTTGCTATTCTGTTTCTATGTTTGAGTTTTATTCGCGTCTCGATTCTGAGAAGTCTTTTTTTATTCGCATCTCTAGTCAAGGAAAAGATTCTCGAAGCCCTTTTTTTTAGTAGTATCTCGCGATTCGCAAAAAAGGCCAACTATAACTCAACCGAAAGGAAAACTGTTCGCAACCTCTAAACTTACAATAAACCTTTTTAGTTTTGTTTTAATTCTCTGGCATTTATAATTTTTAAAACAGCCATCCAAGATTTTCTTTTTCCTTTTCTCCAAGGTACATACGAACCTCTGTTTATTTCGAATTGTCTCAAAACAACTACCAAAGCTCATAGTAAAGATGTTAATCCTAAAATTCTTATTTTTTATTGTATCTGCATTAATCTTTGCTACATTAGACATAATTATTAAGAAACTTGTGATAAAAGAGTCAGTAATAATTATGTTATTTTATTCAGCTCTAACGACAACTATTTTTTCTACTCCACCTTTGTTATTTTATTGGCATGTGCCTTTCTTGTTGGAATTAATATTACTGCTGATTTTAGGAATTAATTAAAATCTAATTTTGCTCTTTATGTTAAAAGCTTTTACTCTTACTGATGCTACTGCACTTGCACCGTATAAATACTGTGACGTGGTATTTGGGAGGGTCGGGCAACCTCCACCACGTGCACTTTAATATGTCGTTGGGCGCCAGCCAGGATCCACCTGGCCGTGCTGGTTGCTGAAAATCTACGAAAAGAAAACTTGGGGACCGGAAAAATAAAATAAAAAAACTCCCGGAATCTAATATAATCCAGATCTTTATTTCCGGTCAAACCAAATAACACCGAAGAGCAAAAAGAAATAACATAAAAAGAAATAATCGGAAAACTATTGATAACCCGGATCGCCGGTACAAATATTCTTTTACATCAGAAAAAGAAAATAAAGCTAATAATATTAATACTAAAATTAATAGTCTAATACTAACGAGAAACCCGATCCCGGGAGAAATTTCGGAATTCACCCGGCGTGTCTCAAAATGGCGGCCGGAACGCTACCGGCTCGCACGCTTCTCTCACCACGTACGCACTCTCTCTCTCTCTCACACACACACGCAAAATGGGAGGAACTCCCGGAGAGGCCGAGAAGTTCCCCTGAGCAACCGTTTCGGGCCCGGACACCCGGAACCGGAACTTAATACTAAAAGAAAATGAAAAGAACAGAAGCGAAAGGGAAAAGGGCGCTCCCTTTCTCCCCCGGAACTCTACCGGCCACGTGCCGGGCAAACAAAATATAAAAAAAGAAACTAAAATAAATTCAACGAAAAGCTTCTTCTTATCTTCTTAATAAGAAAAATAGTGCCAAACGCGGCTCGCTCTCCTCCTCTTTTGGCGGCGGTGTCTCCCGTGGCCTTCCCAACGACAAAAAATATGGCGGCGGTACAAGCTGTTGCGTTGCGTCCTTCCTTGGTGCCGTCGAACACGAGAATGATCTCCGTGGTTCGGCGTCGGAGAGGGGGAAGTCGATCGTCGAGGCGCTGGATCCTTCGGCGGCCCGTACGGTGCTGCCCTCCGAACTACCAGCTTCTTGCTAGGTTAGGCGGGACGGTTTGAAGGCGTTTCCCGGGCGTTGTCTCTTCCGGGAAGTCCGGGTCCCGGTGTGGAAGACTCCTCGCTCTGGAGCCGGGGCAGCGCCGGTGGTTGTTCCCCAGTCCTTGCGGCTGCGGGGTGAGTATCTCCTTCGTCGTGACGGCCGAGACTTGAATTGCCTCCCGGTTCTCGTGCAGCAAGATGGACGCTGGTATTCCAGGCTTCGATTCCCCAGTTGCTCCTTCGGCCGATTTACGATCGATACTCGACGAAAGCATGGAAAAGAGAACGAGCGGCGAAAGGTGACAGAACTAGGTTAGGTTTGTTGCCCAGGGGATACGGCGGTGCCTTACCGGTTAACCGGGATTCGAGTTCCTCGATTCCCGTGTTCGACGTCCTTACCAGGTAGGACGCTTCGTTACATTTGTTGATGGGGTTCGAAAAACCCCCATCACAATACATAGAGCTAATAATTTCTGCAATGGTAACATACGTTATATTTAATGAATTACCTCATAAAAGTGTTTTACATGATACTTTGATTAATGTATTGATTTCTTCAGTCTTTCGGTCTTTTAGAAATTGTTTATTTCAAAATTATGTTGACGTTTCGACAAGTAATACGTTGTCATCTTAAACTATTTAAATAACATCGTCAAGATACTTTTGACTACAGAGTTTTAATTGTAGTGACATTTACTTTTACAGTTATTAGTTTTTAAGTCAATTTAAATGAGATATACAAAGCAGTTTCGTTGTGTGATAATCAAAATATTGAATGTTTTCAAATTAACTAGTTATATTCTGATGATATGTATTTTCTATATACTTATGTACTTTCATATAAAGATAATACTTTGAAGTTTAAATGAAATATGATAAAGTATTCATATGAGAAACTTTTTTATTTTTATTTTAATTATTCATGTATTTTATGAAATTTTTATAAAATATTTTATAAAATACATGAATAATTAAAATAAAAATAAAAAAGTTTCTCATATGAATACTTTATCATATTTCATTTAAACTTCAAAGTATTATCTTTATATAAAAGTACATAAGTATATAGAAAATACATATCATCAAACTGAAATTAGTTAATACGAAAACATTCAATATTTTGAGTATCACACAACGAAACTGCTTTGTATATCTCATTTAAATTGACTTCAAAACTAATAACTGTAAAAGTAAATGTCACTACAATTAAAACTCTGTAGTCGAAAGTATCTTGACGATGTTATTTAAATAGCTTAAATTTTAATCAATTTATGGTAATTATACAATTTTGTAAAACGAAATCTATTATTTAAAATAATGTTTTATACTAATTATTTAATGTTATACAAAAATTTTGTACAGTTCTGAAGATGACAACGTATTAGTTGTCGAAACGTCAACATAATTTTGAAATAAATGATTTCTAAAAGACCGAAAACTGAAGAAATCAATAGATTTATTTGAAACCTACGGTCAAAGGAGGGATATTTCTAGAAAGGATACTTTGATATTAATACCGTCAACCTTATTTATAGTTTATTCGGAAGGTAAGGCAATTAAGAACCATAATGTAACAATAAAAGTTTATGACTCTAATTGTTAATAATGTTTATTTTAAATGCTAAGCTACATTTTCAACTGATAATAAAATGCACATAACTATTATAGGAGTAGGGTATATATAGGCTTAGTATCTGATACAATGTTATCGGAACAGGGCTATAAGGTTGATTGCAATGACATAAATACTAAGAAGATTGAACTTTTGAAGTCAGGAAAAATTCCTCTATATGAACCTGTATTAGTAGATTATTTAGAGAATAATATAAAGTCACAAAGATTTTTCGATTCGTATTCTCAAATAAATCCCAATACAGAAGTAGTATTTGTAACTGTAGATACTCCATCAGGCTCCATAGGAAATGCAAATTTAAAGAATATATACAATGCAGTAAGTGACGTTTCTGACAAGGGCTGTGCCAGGGTGGTGGGTCACCAATTTTTCTCAATCTTTGCACACTTTTAGTAGTCCGCAAAAAAAAATTTGCGATTTTCGATGCGACGCGTGTGTTCCCTTGCGTTACGATCATAACCAAGCAGTGGCGGCGGCCGAGTGCTTAGCGTTCCAGCTCCGTGATCGCTAGAACGCTGGATCGAGTCCCTTTGGTGTTATTTTTTTAAATTTTGTTTATTTTTTTTTCTCAAATTTCATTTATATTATAATTTAAAAGGAATATACCGTAAAAATATATTTATTTGCACGATTTTTCATTCCAACAAACATATTTAAAATTGTAGACGAATAAAGGCGAAACGCATTGATTTTCCTTCATTATTCTTAATTATTAAACAAATAATTACAAATAAGTGAGAAACAATCAAAGTTAATTAAATTTTAATTGTTTGATGCATCTTGGGGATTACAAATCATGAGATATTTATCGTAAAAACAGGGGAAACATAAGAGCAACGACACCGGCTACATCTTATGAAAGATGCTTTCCCGCATTCACGCGGCATGTTTAAAATATCGTTGGAAAAACAAATTTCGTGCACGTTTAAAAATATTTCCGTCATCGGTTAATTTGCTTGCATACCACGCGTAACGCAACATATCCTGGAACACTGAGGCGGATAATTGATTGTGTATTAAGGAATGTATTTTTATTGCATCTTCGCGTGAATTAATTTCGGGATTATTTTCAATTAGATAGAGACACGGTTGCAAACGTTTAATAAAATTTGTAATCTGTTTATAAAAATAGACGTCGCAGGGTTGGCATATCGGAGTACATTTTGACGGAACCACTTTTACGGTACAACTGGGAAGACCTACATTATCGCTAAAAATTTTATCATATAATGCAGGGTTTGTTTGACCCCCCAAGAATCATAAGGGTAAGAATCATCTACATAAGGGAACAGTACGTTATTTAAAAAAGATGTATATAATTGCGAAGTAAGCTTCCCAGATTTGGAGCTTGTTACCATCACATTAGAAAACTGTTTCGTTAAATCGTCCACAGTTTTCTGCACTCTGGGACCAAACTTTCTTGTCGGTTCTTACAACCACAAGAACACACGCGGTATTAATTCCCCTGACAAAGCAATCCCGTATTGCGCCGTGTATGAATGTGTAACTTTATTCATATTTTCTTTTTGAACTAGTACGCTTTTTGAATTAACCGTGGCAAGTGTTCTGTTGTAGGTCGCTAGATTTTGACAACCTGTCTGAACGGTATTGATAACGAACTTTTCATCAAAATCTGGAATTATTGCCTTCGTTTGGGTTCGAAATTTGTTTGCGGCTTTCAGTATTTCTTCCGCAGTTGCGCATTCTTTGCGAGAGGCGTATTTTGTAATTCCTTTGGTGGATTCTATGTCTGCGTTTGAATCTATTAACCCATCTCAATGAGGCTTTAAAAATAAAGGTTTCCGATTGGAATTGGCCTGCGGCACCTATAGCCCACTGCTGCAAATTCCTTGTTGCAACCTGAAAAGTAAAATCAAAGTTTCATTTCACTAACATAATTTGTTCTTCAAATACGGGTTGTGAAAAAAAATTAGAAGTGAAGCTGATATGAATGTGCACTTACTTGATGATAATTGTTACGAGCTTCTACGAAACGATCGTACGTCCAGGAATCAATGAGAGCGTATTTGTCAAAAATTGTCCCGCCGCTTTTTACGCTTTCCTTCCACCTTTTCAATTGATCTTTCCTTTTTAAACTTCGTGATCCGTTCCTTTGTAAAGTATGTAAATTCCAGCAAGGGTTTGTTTGGCTAGTCGTACAACTTTAATTTTGGTTTCTAGAGGAATAAATTCGCCTCTTGCTTGTTTCTTTTCTTGCGGCTCAAAATCAGGATCATCATCATCATCCTGCGACAAATCTTCTGCGGGTTCACAATAAACATAACCTTCTTTTTCCTCTTCTTCGGGGTGAATCAGGTCCTCGTCGAAAATTATCATTTTCTGTCCTAACATTTCCACGATGAGTCGAAATACTTCTTCTCTTATCGCAATTGCGTTTTCAGAAATCGTTGAAGACGATTCTGTATCTATAAGATCCTCTTTTTCTAGAAGACTAATGCAATGCACGAGTGCATCTTTTAACTCGCGTTTTGCAGATGCGCTGTGTATGGAGCTTTCTTCATGCTCTTCTGAAGTACTTGCACAGTCAATATTCACCTCCATTTGTTCACAAAACTAATACAAAATAATATTTCAAAAATTCGGGCCACTACTTGTTTTTCTTATACTAGCAAACTGTCTGTTACGGGCGCCAACTGCCGAATGAGGCCTGTTCTACGGCGTTGATCCTGTAGGAAGAGAATTCAGGTAGAAACCTGGCCCTCCCCTTGTCCTTTGTCTGCAGGCCCAAGCGTCCAGGTACAAAGGAAATACAATTATTTTACCTGACTGCATATATAGGGGATTTCGTGAGTTAGAACATGCATACATTTTCAGGGAAACTTTATGCGTTTCGCCTTTATTCGTCTACAATTTTAAATACGTTTATTGGAATGAAAAATCGTGCAAATAAATATATTTTCGCGTTATATTCCCTTTAAATTATAATATAAATGAAATTTGTGAAAGAAAATAAAAAAAATAAAAAAATGACACCAAAGAGACTCGATCCAGCGTTCTAGCGATCACGGAGCAGGAACGCTAACCACTCGGCCGCCACCGCTGCTTGGTTATGATCGTAACGCAAGGGAACAGACGCGTCGCATCGAAAATCGCAATACTTTTTTTGCGGTTTTTTCGAAAACGCTTGAGAAGTGCACCTTAGTATTTGCACATTGTATTGTCCTAATGGACTACTAAAAGCGTGCAAAGTTTGAGAAAAATCGATGACCCACCACCCTGGCACAGCCCTTGTGAGAGAGTTAATCAAGATTTCTTAATAGTGATAAAGTCAACTGTTCCTCCTGGTACTGCAGGAAATGTACATAATTATTTATCAAATAAGGGCTATAACTTTGATTTGGGAGTTAATCCAGAGTTTCTCAAGCAAGGCTCTGCAGTATGAGATTTTTTATACCCAGATAGGATAATAATAGTAAAAACTAAGCTAGCTAGGGTAAAACTAGAAGTTCTATATAGATCATTTATAGATAAGAATATTCCGTTAATAGTCACTGATACAGTTACTGCTGAAATGATTAAATATGCCTGTAATCCTTTTGTAGCAACAAAGGTTGCTTTTATCAATGAGATAGCAGGTTTATGAGAGCTATTAGGAGCAGATATTGACCTTTTAGCTAACAGTATGGGATTAGTCCATAGAAGATGTAACGAATTTCTAAAGGCTGGTCCAGGATTTGGAGGATCATGTTTTCCTAAAGATTTATTAGCTTTAACCTCTTAGGCACGAGGCGCCACTATAGTGGCTTTCCAGGATGTCATCTTTCTGAACGTAGCGCCACTATAGTGGCGTTTGTGTAGTTCTAATTGAACTCTGCCGTACAGAGTCCCGCACAACATTCAGCCGTGTCTAAGAGGTTAATAAGGCTTGCTGAAGATCACAATGTCAAGCTACAAATTTTAAGTTCAGTTAAGGAATGTAACTATAATCATATAACAAACGTTACTAAAAAGGTAGAATATGTATTAATATCATTGAGTAACTTTTGTATTCATTTTTTAATGTTTGACATGTAGGGTTCGTTTTCCATAACGTGTATATATGTTGTTTTGCTTTACAGGATACTTGTATTGCACTAGTAATCCAGTTTTTCCTTGGAAATGTTTTTTTTGTTTTTATTATTTATTTGTTTATTATTGGAGGCTTTATCTATGCAGCTATTTATTAGTTCTATCAAAGTATTAATTGAACATATCGGATCTCTAATGGACAAGATGAAATTCCAATTAACTTCCCCAGCTATCTTTTTTAATCTATTGTAATTAATTCATGTTGTGTTGATTTTTTCAAATTTTTTTTCGTGTACTTGGTTTATATTAATAAATAGCGGGAAATGATCATTGAAAGGATTATTTATTTTAAATGATTCAAATTTAGTATTTTCACTTTTTATGTAACAGTTGCCTATGCAGGTTCCCCCTTCATTATCTAACGACGGTTTAGTAATTCCTATAATATAGGAAGTATATTTGTGCTCCAAGAAGTTATTGATAAATTCTTGGCTAATAATTCTATCACTTGTTTCACTTCGGGAAAGATTGTCTTCTAGAGTATCTATTGTAGCGCAACTCCCGTTCGCTTGCGACTATTAGAACGAAAGGGGAGTTGCTCGACAAATTTCCACGCTCAGGGACATTGCTACACAAAAAGTGAGGTCGGGAGAAAGGAAGTCGGGAGGTTGGGCGCCAGTCCGAAGATTCGGACACGGACTTTCCCTGAGGGGGCCCGGTCTAGCTCAGAAGGAGCTATGCTACCCTCCCAGAGGAGATCCGTTGTCTGAATTCGGCAATAATGTATAAAAATTCAAACGACTTTTTCCTGGTTTTATTAAGGAATTCGAACAAGACTTTAATTCACAAATTTTCGGATACAATTTAAAGCTCTCGGGAATTCTACGTTAGTTCAGAAGAAAAGAAGATTTAAGTCCTTCCCGAGAGACCAACAAAAAAGAACAAATGATAGACTTCATAGATTCGCGCACTTAAGTAACTCGAGAACACACGAAATTACAGATAGGTAGTTGCTAATGAGTAAATAAAAAAAAAGAAGTAAATAATAAAACAAAATATGATGCACAAGAATCGCGCTAATAACGGGAAGAAGGGATCGCGGAAGCGGAATAACAAAAAAAAAAGGAAAGATTTCGGGAGTTTGTCCCAAAGAAAGTAGGGATGGGAGAATTAGGATGCCAATTTCACCAATCACCTGGATCGAAGCGACTCCTGGACCTCCGGAAATGACACCAAGCGGACGAGAATGCGTTTCCGGATCGTCAGTCTTCCAAAATTCCCAAAAATCGGTCATCAAACGTCTCCAAATTTGTCACCAGATATCCAAAGTGTCTCGAATTATATCTCTCCTCAACAATCTCAATTAAGCGGCAGCTCAGGAAACTCTGAGGAGAGCCGATTTCGGTCCCCTCAATCTCTAATCGGTAGCGCCATCCTAGCTGTCGTAGGATTCGGGAATTGCGATGCTCGGGTGATAATTAGGGCATCGACCCGTTATCGACCCGTCTCCCGTAGATCGCTAGATGGCATAATAGGTGATAGTTTCACGGCATATTTCCTTATCCTGCGAGAGTAGTAGCCGAGAGTGTCTTTCATCCTTTAATTTGGAAGTCTTCCTTCCTTCTCTCTCGCCCGGAGTACTGGATGATGAGGTCCTCATCGTCTTCCTTTCGGTCCTCCTTGCTTGATCGTGGTGATGCGGAATTGGCGAGAGGGATAGGAGAGAAAATAAACGGAAGTATACAATATAGATCCGGATAATAGAAATTTTAGCTATAATAACAGAGTGCAGAATAAATAATAATATAATAAATTATATCGAATGATATGCAACCAAAAAAATAACAAACATAAATTGTTACCAATTTTCTTTCGGGCGTTCTCGGAAAGGTTCCTGAGCCTTTTTTCTCCGTTTTTAGTAACGGGCGCGAAAGAAATTAAAAATAATTAATGCTAAATAACTTTATAGTAACGAGGGAAATTTTCCACGTTACAAATCCCTCCCCCCCTACTTAAACTGGACGTATTCGCCGAGTTCGGTCGAAACAGACAGTACCAGAATCCACTTCCATGCAGGTAATCCTGTGACTGATAATGAAAAATTGGCGAACTAGTTAAGGATAGGGAGAGAGGTAATTGATAATCTCTCATTGATATTAGGTGAAAGAAAGGCAAAATCATCGTTATTACTGGCTTTATTACCATTGAAATTATAAGAAAATAGGAAAAAGCATAATAGATTTTGTATGTCTCTGGCTAATTAACATTATCGGGAGTATAAATCGTGAAGTAAACGGGAGTGAAGTACTTCCCAGCACAGTCATGGTCTCCTCCTTCACCTCTTACTCCTGAGGGGTCCAGAAAACTGATATGGTACCTCCGGGTACTTGCACCATGTGTATCAACCAGGGCTTGAAGGAAACTGTTAAAATTTTCAATTGGTTCCGATATAACAGATATTTTTTCATTTTTATCTCTTCTGTTGTAAGAAAACAGTTATAAGTCCACTGAAACTTTTACCCTATATATTTTTGCATAAATAGCAAGTTTTTACTCTTTCGGAAATATGAAAAAGTTTTAGTTAGGCAGTAACAGTTATTCTGCTTTGAGAAAGTTAAAGTACTTATGTACAATAACCGGCGTTAATGGTGTCCGGGGAGCTGCGAGTTGATACCCACTGTGATGACGTAGTCAGTTGAGTGTAGCATAGTAGGGTAGTCGAGACTTCTGCCTCTGTAGAAAATGGTCTCTACAAAGGTTTCAATAGCCGAGCTCGCTAAGCGACGAACTCGGAATTGGAAGGTTGGCGGTCGTCGGTTCAAATCCTACCGATGAATTTTTTTTTTTTTTTTTTTCGTTAAAGATTTTAAATTTATAATATTACCAAATTGATAGAAATACAAACGATATTAATTATTTTTACTTTTATAAAACTGTAATAAAAGTAAAAATAATAATGATAATAACATTATATATTGATATTGTAATATTATATTATATTATAATTGTAGTAACAAATTGATAATTAATAAATTTTTACAATATTTACTGTTCTCCTTGGCTTGAAATTATTTTTTAATAATTATATCTATTACTGGTATTGTAACATATTGCCGCGTAGTGGGGGAACCTTCCCCGCCGGCTTAAAGACACCATTTCTGCCCGAAGATGCCAGGAGTCTCGTATAAGACCCTTTCACTCGCACCCATTGCGATATGCATAAGAGTTTCTCTGTCATACGGCTGGCGTCTAGGCTACGTCACACATAGGAACGAGTCTTCTTGCAATAGAAACACTTATTGTTAAATTTAAAGTATGACATGGTCGAGGGTGCTAAGCGGCAGGTTCCTACTCTAAAACACCAAAATATTGAAAATTTTGCATTTGTTATTACCACTACCATTACGGCCAGGGAAATATTTTTTTCATTTATTAAATTTGTTGAATCTATAGAATTAACTTTCCAATAATTGATCACATAACTTTGACATGAATCATTGTTTATGCATTTGTTTTATTTACAAGTTCAATCATTTTTTTGTATAAGTGATAAAAAGAGTAATAAAGAATAATTTTATTTCATTCAATGGAAGTATTTAGTCATCTTTTTTTGGACTTTTACAGGCATTGCACTTTGTAGTTAATTTAAAAGTAATTACGATAACAAAAATTAATTATTTATGCAATTTCAATAGTTGTTTCATTATTATAAATTAATTTATTCAAATATAGCCTGAAACGTACGAAAAATGCTAAAGTTCAGTCATTCACTGGTTGATTCACCCAATATTACTACAAAATTGTCCGAAGACAGGCGAGACAGTAGTAACATCGTGTAATAAAAAAATATAAATTATAATATCTAACAACATTATAATTATAATAATAGCATTGTATATAATTTGTTGAATCCTTTGTTGGTCGATGATGATAATATTTTTCTTTTTCCTTGGTTTTTTATTTTTTGGCCGATATATATAAAATTTTTGATGTATACACGTTTCGTTTAGTTTCGGTTAATTATTGCTGATCTTCAGTATTTTGTAATTGTTATAGATTGATATTTGAATATATGCTTATTTTGTTATACTTTTTGCGTAATTTTAAATTTAAATCCTGGTTATCATTTCTTTATAACTCATTATTAACTCATTATTACTAAAAGATTACATAAGAAACAAAAGCAAAAAAACCAAAACAACATTTACATCATACAAAATAATTTAAAAATCGGTTTTCATCTAAAGAAATGATAACAAGGATTTCATTTTAAAATGTCGCAAAAAGTATAACAAAATAAGCATATATTCAAATATCGATCTACAACAATTACAAAATGCTGGAGAAGATCAGCATTAATTGATCGAAACGTTTATACATTAAAAATTTTATATATATCGGCCGAAAAATAAAAAACCAAGGAAAAATAATAATAATAATAATAGCATTGTATATTAATTATAATAACAATTGTTAATTAATACATTATGGTGAACGTTACTGCTCTCTTTAACTTCAAGTGAATTTTTATGATATATCTATTACAAAAAAGGTAGCACCTTGCCGCGTAGTGGGGGAACCTTCCCCGCCGGCTTAAAGACACCATATCTGACCGAAGATGCCAGGAGTCCCGTATAAGACCCTTTCACACGCACCCATTGCGATATGCATAAGAGTTTCTCTGTCATACGGCTGGTGCCTAGGCTACGTCACACATAAGAACGATTCTTCTTGCAATAGAAACACTCAGATTTAAAGTATGAAGTGGTCGAGGGCGCTAAGCGGCAGGTTGCAACTCAAAAGGTTTAAGTTTCGATTCCCGCCCACGGAGATTTTTTTTTTCTTAAAATATTTTAATTAATTATTACATATTTTTGCAAAATCGCTCAAGGCCTGGCAAGACAGTAATTAGTTGCAATAGTATATCAATCTCATATATTTTTGTTTAAGTGGTGAAAAGAATATTAAAGAATATTTTTATTTCATTCAACGAAAGTATTTGGTCATCTTTTTTTGGACTTTTACACGCGTTGCACTTTGTAGCTAATTTAAAAGTAATTATTTCTAAAAAAAAGTAAATAAAAATTAATTATTTATGTAATTTCAGTAGTCTTTTCATTATTATAAATTAATTTATTCAAATATAACCTGAAACGTACGAAAAATGCTAATGTTCAGTCATTCACTGGTTGATTTACCCAATATTATTACAAATTTGTCCGAAGACAGGCGAGGCAGTAGTAACATCGTGTTATAAAAAAATATAAATTATAGTACTTAACAATATTATAATTATAATAATAGCATTGTATATTAATTATAATAACAATTCAGGTAAATTTTTATTATATATCCATTACAAAAAAGGTAACATGTTGCCGCGTAGTGGGGGAACCTTCCCCGCCGGCTTAAAGACACCATATCTGACCGAAGATGCCAGGAGTCTCGTATAAGACCCTTTCACTCGCACCCAATGCGATATGCATAAGAGTTTCTCTGTCATACGGCTGGTGTCTAGGCTACGTTGCATATAGCATGGACCAAAGTATAATTTATATAATGTTTGTTCCTGTAAGAAAACTAAATTTTTTATCGAAGACATGATATTAAAAAAGTTAAGATTAGAATACATGAGATATATATATTTGTTTTTTAATTAATTATATTTTATGATGTAATATAAATATTTTTTTTTCAATTAAATTCTTTATCATATCAAATTAAATTGAAATGAAAATTATTTTTATAATGTATATATTAGATGTAGAAAAAAGAAATCCATTGTTTTTGCATGCAATTTCATGCAAAAATAATGGATTTCTTTTTACTACACCTAAGATAAAGGATAAAATTACAAATTTTTAATAATCTAATTTATAAAAATAATTATTTGATACAAATTTGGTAATGTTTATCTATTAATTATATTATTATTATCAATTCAACTTAACCCATCAATTTAGAAAAACAGTTTAAATATTTTTTTTTAATTCTTAAAATTAATATACTAATCAACCATATGAAAATAATTGTAATACATTAATAAAATTATACATATATAATACATACAAATATATTATATTAAATTTATACCGATTAATATTAATAAAGAAAATTAGAAATTTTAACTGTTAAAGAATTAAAATCTTACTGATTTTTTTCATTATGTTAAATAATTTAATTTTTTTATTAACAAATACATAATTTTAAATAAAATCTTTAAATTTTATATGGAAATTTATTTAACCTAATATTTCATTTGTCATACGATTCTTTATTTTATTTTGGATTCCATAAAACTTCTATTTAATTGTCTGTAAACCTGAAGTTGAATAAAACTAATGTTCGATTATATAAATTTTTATATATAAGTGGAACAGATTAACATAGAGAATAATTTATTGTCTCCCTCGCACCCCCATGATTATCCCATACGACTCTCTTTCTTCACCCTTAGTAGTACTTGAGCATAAGAAAGAAAGAGAAAACCTCAATGTTTTGGTTTTATCCTTTTCTTTCTTATGTTTATATTCCTACTACGGTATAAGCTATTTCTCTCGCACTCATGCGTTGATCTGAGATCGGCAGAAGTGGCTGTTTGTTTTATGACCCTATGAGTATATTTTTCAAAACATTTCAAGATCTACATTTTCAGATCTTTAGTGTTTCATTTTCTAAAGATTTTCTTCACGTCATTGCATGCCAAGCATTTAACGTATAAAGATCGAAATGGCACCAAACTTGTGCGTGGAACTTCGTGGTATGATCGTGAATTCATACGAGCGTGGCAATTCTCCCGAGCAAATCGCGGTTACATTCGATTGCAGTGTCAAAACTGTCAACCGGTGGATTCGCGCATTTCGCGAAGGCGGACTCCATGCTCTCCACGATCACCGCTCTCGGAACCGGCGGCCGCGAATGACTACTGGCGAACAGGACCGCCGCCTTATCGATGCTATCGATGGGGAGCCATTCGCGGCCGTCGCGCACGTTTCCGCGAGAGTGGAATTCGGTGCATCCGAAAGAACCGCAAGGCGGCGGTTGAAAGAAGCCAATTATCATTGCTATCGTCCGGCCCATAAAATCAGCCTGTACCCCCAACATCGGGAGGCCAGGATCGCGTTCGCGCAGCGGCACTTGGAGACACCCCGTGAAACCTGGGAGGTTACGATCTGGACAGACGAAAAAGTCTTCCAATCGTCAACCGACCGGCGTCTTCACGTGTGGCGAAAACCCGGTGACCGGCTGAATCCAAGGAATGTCATTCCCTTGGACCGGAGCGGACGAATCTCGTGTGGGCTGTGGGGGTGGACTAGCGGACAAGTCCTTGGCGAATTGGTGGAGATTCCTCCACGTATGAATTCCGCGGAATATATCCGCGTATTGGAGGAGGTCATGCTTCCATCAGTACGCGCGGTGTATCCTGCGGATGTCATGCCAACCATTCGCCTCGTCCAGGACAATTCTGCAGTCCACACGTCACGCGTGGCACAAGATTGGTTCGCTGATCATCCCGAGATTGAGTTGGTGCAATGGCCTGCGAAGTCACCCGACCTAAACATTATTGAAAATGTTTGGGCCGAGATGACTCGTAGGTGGGTACCACAAAGGGAGAGGACGAGAGCAGCAATAATTGGTCACGCTCAAAATGTTTGGGAGGAGCTTCGGCAAGACCCTAACTATTTGAGCAGGTTAATCGATTCGGTCCCGAATCGATTAACTCAAGTCCTAGCCCGTCAAGGATATTGGACAGACTATTGAGTTCCATATCTTTATACGTGATGTTAAGCATTTTTCAGCGGCCCTCTTCAGGGCCCATAAACGTTCCACAGACTGATATTGAAAAAATTTGACTCTAGTTCTCGTCCCGAGCAACAGCGATAAGGTTATATACAAGTCTGAAACATTCCATGAAATATAGTATTCGGTGGTCGAGCGCGTTAAGCGACAGTCTCGTAACCGAAAGGTCGGCGGTTCAAATCTTACGTCCGAACAGAATTTTTTTTTTTCGTATAACGTTTTAATTTTATAGATTATAACATAATCTCATAAAGGCTGGCGAACCAGTAATTTTTTGAAGTTATATTCAAAATGATTAATGACATACATAAGGACCGTTTATTTTGAAAGTGGTGGAAGTTCAGTTTCTCTTGTTTCGAGAAAATTTAAAGTTAGCATATCGGCCAGTGAAAAAATATAGTTTAATTGTATCAAGTCTGGCAATATTTTTACGGATTTGCCAATATGTAATTTGATAATATAGATTTGTTTTAGGCGAATTTAACTAATGTAATGTATATTTACGGGCTACAAATGGACTTCCACCGCTTTAAAATTAATGATTCCGCAATTCTTTTATCGGTCAATTTTAAATTGGACAAAATATGGGCATTTTTTAGAAAGTTAAATTACTAATTGATTATAAATAAAAAGTTTACACTAAATTAAAAATAATTTACGTGACATCTCATGTTTTTTAAATGAACTTACACCACTTTTAAAATAAACGGTCCATATAATATTTTATAATACCAATAAACATATATTTTACATATATTTATTACTGTCTTGCCTCGCTTTGAGCGATTTTGCAAAAATATTTTATAATTTATTAAAATATTTAAAAAAAAAATTCCCTTGCCCGGGAATCGAATCCCAACCTTTAGAGTGGGAGCCTCCGCTTAGCACCCTCGACCATGTCATACTTTGAATCTAAATGTTTCTATTGCAAGAAAACTCGTTCCTACCAAATGTGTGACGTAGCCTAGACACCAGCCATATGACAAAGAAACTCTTATGCATATCGCACTGGGTGCGAGTGAAAGGGTCTTATACGAGACTCCTGGCATCTTCGGTCAGATATGGTGTCTTTAAGCCAGCGGGGAAGGTTCCCCCACTACGCGGCAACATGTTACCTTTTTTGTAATGGATATATAATAAAAATTTACCTGAATTGTTATTATAATTAATATACAATGCTATTATTATAATTATAATATTGTTAAGTACTATAATTTATATTTTTTTATAACACGATGTTACTACTGCCTCGCCTGTCTTCGGATAAATTTGTAATAATATTGGGTAAATCAACCAGTGAATGACTGAACATTAGCATATTTCGTACGTTTCAGGTTATATTTGAATAAATTAATTTATAATAATGAAAAGACTACTGAAATTACATAAATAATTAATTTTTATTTACTTTTTTTTAGAAATAATTACTTTTAAATTAGCTACAAAGTGCAACGCGTGTAAAAGTCCAAAAAAAGATGACCAAATACTTTCGTTGAATGAAATAAAAATATTCTTTAATATTCTTTTCACCACTTAAACAAAAATATATGAGATTGATATACTATTGCAACTAATTACTGTCTTGCCAGGCCTTGAGCGATTTTGCAATAATATGTAATAATTAATTAAAATATTTTAAGAAAAAAAAAATCTCCGTGGGCGGGAATCGAAACTTAAACCTTTTGAGTTGCAACCTGCCGCTTAGCGCCCTCGACCACTTCATACTTTAAATCTGAGTGTTTCTATTGCAAGAAGAATCGTTCCTATGTGTGACGTAGCCTAGGCACCAGCCGTATGACAGAGAAACTCTTATGAATATCGCAATGGGTGCGTGTGAAAGGGTCTTATACGGGACTCCTGGCATCTTCGGTCAGATATGGTGTCTTTAAGCCGGCGGGGAAGGTTCCCCCACTACGCGGCAAGTGCTACCTTTTTTGTAATAGATATATCATAAAAATTCACTTGAAGTTAAAGAGAGCAGTAACGTTCACTATAATGTATTAATTAACAATTGTTATTATAATTAATATACAATGCTATTATTATTATTATTATTTTTCCTTGGTTTTTTATTTTTCGGCCGATATATATAAAATTTTTAATGTATAAACGTTTCGATCAATTAATGCTGATCTTCTCCAGCATTTTGTAATTGTTGTAGATCGATATTTGAATATATGCTTATTTTGTTATACTTTTTGCGACATTTTAAAATGAAATCCTTGTTATCATTTCTTTAGATGAAAACCGATTTTTAAATTATTTTGTATGATGTAAATGTTGTTTTGGTTTTTTTGCTTTCGTTTCTTATGTAATCTTTTAGTAATAATGAGTTAATAATGAGTTATAAAGAAATGATAACCAGGATTTAAATTTAAAATGACGCAAAAAGTATAACAAAATAAGCATATATTCAAATATCAATCTATAACAATTACAAAATACTGAAGATCAGCAATAATTAACCGAAACTAAACGAAACGTGTATACATCAAAAATTTTATATATATCGGCCAAAAAATAAAAAACCAAGGAAAAAGAAAAATATTATCATCATCGACCAACAAAGGATTCAACAAATTATATACAATGCTATTATTATAATTATAATGTTGTTAGATATTATAATTTATATTTTTTTATTACACGATGTTACTACTGTCTCGCCTGTCTTCGGACAATTTTGTAGTAATATTGGGTGAATCAACCAGTGAATGACTGAACTTTAGCATTTTTCGTACGTTTCAGGCTATATTTGAATAAATTAATTTATAATAATGAAACAACTATTGAAATTGCATAAATAATTAATTTTTGTTATCGTAATTACTTTTAAATTAACTACAAAGTGCAATGCCTGTAAAAGTCCAAAAAAAGATGACTAAATACTTCCATTGAATGAAATAAAATTATTCTTTATTACTCTTTTTATCACTTATACAAAAAAATGATTGAACTTGTAAATAAAACAAATGCATAAACAATGATTCATGTCAAAGTTATGTGATCAATTATTGGAAAGTTAATTCTATAGATTCAACAAATTTAATAAATGAAAAAAATATTTCCCTGGCCGTAATGGTAGTGGTAATAACAAATGCAAAATTTTCAATATTTTGGTGTTTTAGAGTAGGAACCTGCCGCTTAGCACCCTCGACCATGTCATACTTTAAATTTAACAATAAGTGTTTCTATTGCAAGAAGACTCGTTCCTATGTGTGACGTAGCCTAGACGCCAGCCGTATGACAGAGAAACTCTTATGCATATCGCAATGGGTGCGAGTGAAAGGGTCTTATACGAGACTCCTGGCATCTTCGGGCAGAAATGGTGTCTTTAAGCCGGCGGGGAAGGTTCCCCCACTACGCGGCAATATGTTACAATACCAGTAATAGATATAATTATTAAAAAATAATTTCAAGCCAAGGAGAACAGTAAATATTGTAAAAATTTATTAATTATCAATTTGTTACTACAATTATAATATAATATAATATTACAATATCAATATATAATGTTATTATCATTATTATTTTTACTTTTATTACAGTTTTATAAAAGTAAAAATAATTAATATCGTTTGTATTTCTATCAATTTGGTAATATTATAAATTTAAAATCTTTAACGAAAAAAAAAAAAAAAAATTCATCGGTAGGATTTGAACCGACGACCGCCAACCTTCCAATTCCGAGTTCGTCGCTTAGCGAGCTCGGCTATTGAAACCTTTGTAGAGACCATTTTCTACAGAGGCAGAAGTCTCGACTACCCTACTATGCTACACTCAACTGACTACGTCATCACAGTGGGTATCAACTCGCAGCTCCCCGGACACCATTAACGCCGGTTATTGTACAAACAAATTTACCGCTTAGTATTACATAGATTTGAGGTTGAAACCTTCAATCATTCTGCAGAGTTCTAGTTGTATGTAAACATTTGCAAGTAAGATGAAATATGTTAGGAATTCTGCGTTCACGAGGAATAACAGTGAATCAGTAGCACTGATTTAGTCAACTCTGTGATGAGCTGAGTTACATTTACAAATTGTGAACATCATGGGACGAAAAGAAAATATTTTTGTGAGAAATTTGTTTACTCTTGAACAAAATGGAAATAAAAACTTCAATGGATGTCAAAGTTGTGGCAAAAAAATCGCTGGAAATTGGTTTACGAATTTAAGGAAGCAGTTGATAGATAAACATTATACTTTTTATGAATCACTGCAACAAGAACAAGACGAATACCAAAGTATGAGTGCAGTGTCATACAAAAAACGCAAGATTCAAATACAATTATCAGTTGAAGAAGTTACGAACGCGTGCGTAGATTTAGTGACTATAGAAGGACGACTTTATATTGGATTCTAGGACGACTTTACTATATTGGATTCTAAGCCATTCAGAACACTAATACAACCTATATTTACTGGTAAGACGATATCACATTTATATCCTTTGTTGTCTGAATTCTATTATCTGATTGAAAATTTTTAGGTTTAGGAATGGACGTTATCAATTCACACAGCATCGTGAATATTATTGATGAAAAGTACGAAGATTTAAAACAACAGATTACACGGCTGTGCGCTAAAAAACTTATTAGTTTGAAGATCGATGTTGCAACACGTTGTGGTCGTTCCATTTTTGGCGTAAATATGCAATATGTCGACATTAAAACAAAAAAAATTGTTATCAAAACGTTGGGCATGGTGGAGTTACATGTAAGACACAATTCCGAAAATTTAAAATTATAAGTGTTGAAAATTTTAAAGAAATATAATATCAGCATCGACCAAATTCATACAATAACGACCGATAATGGCCAAAATATGATAAAGACAGTACGTATCCTGCGGGAAGCTTCGATAAACGGTTTGCCACGTACAATATCTGATAACGATAAGGATGATTTTAATGATGAAGTTTTCAATGATTTCAAAGTTGGAAACATTTCATCTATTCGCTGTGCAGCCCATACTTTGCATTTAGCAGTCAACGATTTTTTGAAGAATACAAATATTGAATCAGTTCTAAATAAAGCAAGGGATTTAGTAAAATTACTTCGTACCCCAAACTACAAAATAAACTTATCACAAAAAAAATTTTAAAAACCATTTATCGACGTAGTTACGCGTTGGAATTCGACGTATAATATGTTGGAACGGCTCTTAACATTAAAAGATTATTGTGACAACGATAGTAATTGCAAAAAAATTGTTCACTCTATAGATTGGGTAACCATATCAGAAGTAATCAGTGTTAGCTCCCGTGAAAGAAGCTTCCTTAAAAGTACAAGAAGTTCAGTTACCTCTGGGTGATTTTGTGAAACTTTGGTGGGAATTAAAATTAAATGTAAAATCGATGCAATTTTCTTACTCCATTTTACTATCTGAAATCTTAGAAAATCGTGAGCAATTACTGATGGAAAACGACACGCTACTATCATCAATATTTTTAGATCCTCGTCTAAGAAAACTTTTAAGTTTAGAACAAGTTGATAGAGCAAAAATGAATTTACGAAAACTTTGTACTCAACTACTAACAATTAAGAAGCTTTCTCAATCCTAAATTACAGAGTCTAACCGCTTAGTTTCGACTTCTATAAGACAAAATATTCATGAATCATGTAGTAGTAGTAATAATAATGATAATGACAATAATAATACTACAGCATCGACAACCAATTCTAGCAAATATCTAGACGAAATTGATATTTCTAGTGATTCATCTAACGAAGAAAGTGAAGTTAAATCCGAATTACAAGCAGCTTTATATGAAATTGAAATGTACAATCCAAAAAGAATTGATTTAAATATAAACATACTAGAATATTGGATTGATCGGAGATTTAAAAACCCGTTTCTAAGTCAACTAGCAATGTTCCTGCTACACAAGTCAGCGTGGAACGAGCTTTTAGTGCTTTGAAATTTATTCTCAATGATCTTAGAACAAGTATTAATGAAAATACTTTAGAGAATATAATACTTCTAAAACTAAGCGCTGAACACTGAACCAATATGTACATAAGAGTACGTAAGAGTTCAATAAAATAATTATATGAAAATCACGGCTTGCTTATATTATATTTAACCCGTTTTCAATCCCTTAAGTAATGCCAAGTAAGTGAAAAATAGTTTACATTTGTATATTTTATTTTAAAATATCTGTTAAGAAATAAATGTTCATTTGTATTAACCAAGCATAAAATAATTGTTAAAATTGAACTTTTATAACAGAATTAAACTGTTAATATACAATGTTAATTTAAAACAGAAAAGACATCATTTAAAAATTTGAAGTTTGCAGAATAACTTTTATTTATAAAGGTTTACAGTTTTATTCAAGCCCTGGTATCAACACTGAAGCCGAAGGTCTTTCTTCTGTAGGCGCGGCAAGAGGCCTGTTTCCCGTGGTGGAAGGTCCTTCCCCAAAGGGAAAGTTAGTAGGGATATTGGCTGGAGGCACTGAAGCAATCCGGAGAGACAGCGAAGTAGGAACGGAAGGTGCAATGTGACCTGGGGCCGGCTGCACCACGGGAGTATAGGAGCTAGGAAAGGTAGCGTTAGGGCCAGTTAAGGGGGCCTGCGAGTACGCAACAGAAATAGTTGCGGGAGGACGATATTCGGGAAGATGAGCGGAAGTGGTGGAGGAAGTGAAGGTAATGGCGGAAGGATTAGAAATAGTCGAAGTAGCAAGAGTAGCCGGAGGAGGATAGGTGTTTCTTTGAGTTTTCGGACGGAACCAGTTGGCCTTTCAATCTTCTCCACAATTAGGGCACTCCTTGATAGTTACCCCTTCTAGGTCACATCTCTTGCAGAATTTTCGTGCTGCTTCCGTGCACTGGGGTTATCGATGATTACCCCTACAATTCCAGCATCCCGGTAGTCTTTTTCGTGAGACCGGCTCCTTGTCTTTAGTCTCCTCGAGGATTTTTGCGGCGGGAGTAGGTATATTTCCTTGCGGATTTCCTGCAGCATCCTAAAAACGTCCGGGAATTTCGGTGATAGGAACTAGAAAGTCGGCAATAATGCGGCGTTCTCTCATGGCTCCTTGAGAAATCCACCCGATTCCGCGTCCACGACACGGTGGAACGTGTATGGTTCCCGGGATAACGGTAGACTTGATATCTCCATCAGATTTAGGCTCGATGGTGGTCTCGGTGGGCTGAGCCGATACCGATGATGGCGTAGGATCCACGGGTTCAGCAGTGGCTCCTTTCTCTGGTCGATCGGATGGTCCCGGAAGATTGGAATCGACAGGAGTGTCGACCACTACGGGAGTTTTGCTCGCTCCCCTGACCATTTTGCGCGTGCACCGACGCGATTTAGATCTTCGAATTTTCATCTGCAAAGAATTCCCAAGTAAAGAGAATAATCGAGAGCACTTCGAGAAGAAGAAAAAAAACGTTTAAATGAAATTGCATAAGAAATAAACGAAACTAACTAAACGTGATTAGCCAGAACCATGCGGCACGATTTATACCTTAACTTGTACGTTACTTTTCAACGGCGTCGGTGGCGCAGTCGGTAAGCATTCGGACGTTGAATCGCTGCAAACTTTTTGGCGTGGGTTCGAATCCTCGATCCATCATTTTTTCTTTTTTTTTTTCTTCATAAATTGTACATTTCTCTCAATTGTCAATTATACAGATATATTTAATCAATATTTATTTGCAAATGTTTAACCATATTGCAGCTTGCCCTAAAGTACTTTTATAAAAATCGGTCTTTTGAACAATTGTACTTGGGTTGTAATAACAACTATTTAATCTTTTGTTGTTGCCTTTTCCTTAAGATACGAATTCTACATGTTTTGTCCACCCAAGAAAGATTGCTTTCTAGCCATTAATTACCATCGAATGATTGTATTGTCCAAAATACATGTAACTTCAATGTCGGTTACTACTGAGCAAAATTCTTTATATTAAGGCCTTTATTTTCTTTGTTTTTGTTCCGCATTTAAAAAACTGGAAAACTCTGACTCTGCTATTATATTTGCAAAGTTTCAATAATGTATTAAACTTATTTATGTCTGGTGCGTTTTCGTTGTATATTAGATAAAGTCGTTACTAATCTATCATACAAAATCCTTACCCCGGCGTCGATCTCACACTTGAACTATAAGCATTTTTATAGAGAAGTAATAAAACATACAATAATTTCTTTAATCAATAACAACTCATACTTGAGACATTGAAGTTACATGTATTTTGGACAATACAATCATTCGATGGTAATTAATGGCTAGAAAGCAATCTTCCTTGGGTGGACAAAACATGTAGAATTCGTATCTTAAGGAAAAGGCAACAACAAAAGATTAAATAGTTGTTATTACAACCCAAGTACAATTCTGTATAATTGACAATTGAGAGAAATATACAATTTATGAAGAAAAAAAAAATGATGGATCGAGGATTCGAACCCACGCCAAAAAGTTTGCAGCGATTCAACGTCCGAATGCTTACCGACTGCGCCACCGACGCCGTTGAAAAGTAACGTACAAGTTAAGGTATAAATCGTGCCGCATGGTTCTGGCTAATCACGTTTAGTTAGTTTCGTTTATTTCTTATGCAATTTCATTAAATGTTGATACGTCGAAAATATCTTAAATCACTTATTTCGTTGAGAAAAGTTTTTAAATTAAAGTTTTCATGTAAATATTTAATTTTAAAACGTGAAATTCGGCGTAAATATTGGTTTTTATTTTTTTTAACTATGGCGCACCAAACCAAAAAATCTGAAAAAATTCATGAACAATAGTAATATGAATATGCATTTCCTATTAAAATATGATTATAGTTCCGCGACTCCTTCAATTCGAAATGGGCATTTTTCGAAAATTTTTTTCGTTTTTGATTTTTTACGACTTCAATTTTGAGTTAAAAAATCTGTAAAAATTCTGTAATATGTGTCCCTGTAACCGAAATGTCTCTGATTTTTTTCAGATTTTTTCTCACCATAGCATGGGCCAAATTGGGCAAAAACAAGATTTTCGAATTTTGGCCATTAATGGCCCCCAGGTTGAGATACAGAGCTGAAATTTGGCACAAATGAATCTTTTTCGAAAAGCTATCGAATGACCTATTGTACATGTAATTTGGTTTAGGGGCACTTTTGACCCCCTTATTCGGCTATACCCTTTGTATGGATCTCGAGCATCGAATTACTCCTCCTTCACCACTACCACCTCTCCCCCACCATCTCCACCACCACCACCACCTCTTCCACCACCATCTCCACCACCTCCTCCACCAGAACCTCCTCCATCTCCACCACCACCACCTCTTCCACCACCACCTCTTCCACCACCATCTCCACCATCTCCTCCACCAGAACCTCCTCCATCTCCACCACCACCACCTCCTCTACCACCTCCTCCTTCTCCTGTTATAAATGGAATAGCACAGAACGTTATCTTCAAAATTGTATGAATTATTAGTAACGAATAACACGACTTCGAATAGCGCGGTTTCGAATAGCACGCTTTCGAATAGCACGGTTTCAAATAACACGGAACGAATTAATCGTGTTATTCGAGGGACGCCTGTAGTAAACCCTAGAAAT
Organism: Gasteruption jaculator; assembly: GCA_949825005.1. NCBI lineage: Eukaryota > Metazoa > Arthropoda > Insecta > Hymenoptera > Gasteruptiidae > Gasteruption > Gasteruption jaculator. The sequence continues at coordinate 66,646 of CATKWD010000137.1, forward strand.
GGGGATCTAAAACTACCCGAGAGGAATACTAAACCTTTGGTGCTAAAAAGTCGAGAGAAGTTCAAGTATGAAAAGGGATCTCTCTACAAAAAGCATTTTGAAAATCTTCAGCCAGACAAAGTAGTTAAATCCGATAACAATAGACAAGGTCAAATTTTCCATTATATTCATATGAATTTTGAAAAATTTCGGCCGAATAAAGTTGTGAAATCTGATAACATTAGACAAGCTCGTTTTTTCTATTATGTCAATACGAAGTAATTACAAAATGGAAAGAATTTTTTCCGTTTACGTGATTAGAACCGGTATTGAACATGTCGGGCCCCGAACCCAAACGATAAGCAATAAATATGTTACAATTTAACTCATTTTTACCGCATTATGAATTAGTAAAGATCAGATTAAATAATAATATGAATAATTATACATCATACTCAAACATCTGAATTGTTCGAGGGCCAACAAGTTCACCGGTTCTAATCACGTAAACAGAAAAAACTCTTATCATTCTATAATTACTTGGTATTGACATAATGGAAAAAACGAGCTTATCTAATGTTATCGGATTACACAACTTTATTTGGCCGAAGTTTTTCAAAATTCATATGGATATAATGGAAAAGGACCCCGCAGAATCCGTATGGAAAATGGCTTTCGGTAAATTTGTTGTAACTTTGGGAAATAATAGTTCTTAATATGTAGAACAAAAGTCTCCATTGGCCCAAAACTCGAAACTCATTAGTTTAGGAGCTACAGCCTGTCAAAGTCGAACGATTTACCCATACACTCTATAGCGTATGTGTACCGAAATGATGTTCTTTTTGGTGATATGTATGATACATGTGTATATATTCATATCTATATACATGTTTACATATGTAGATGTAGTCTGCGCATATACACATGTACATACGTATGCACGCACACACGCACGCGCACACACACACACAAACACAACTAAAACCACGCCTATGTTAAAAATCACCTGTATATATACGCGCGCGCGCGCGTGTGTGTGTGTGTGGGAAATATTTACATATGTAATTCTTGGAACGACAGTTTTATTCATTGAGACTATTCTGGTGGAATGTAGTCAGGGTCGAGATTTAGATTGGAATCTTAATCTAAATCAAACAATTCACATTTTTTAAGCGAAAAGTGACAACATGGAGAAATAACCCGCGACCTGGATTTGAACCAGGGACCTTCATTTCTACGTAGTGAAGCTCTTGTCCAACTGAGCTATCGCTCAGTTGGACGATGTACCCGCGCGCGCGCGCGCACACACACACACACACACACACACACACACACACACCTACTTCTTAAACCACGATTATGTTAAAAATCACCGGTATTCATATATGTGTGTGTGTGTTTTTTTTTTAAAGAGGTTGGAAACGCTTTTCCGCGCCATAGGAGGCATTTGGTTGGTAGTAATGCCTCCCGTGTGTGGGACTCGTCTTTGATGTTGTATGCGAAGTTGTCGAAGTTGTTGTTTGACAATACCCACTAAAATCCGTCCTCTATACGTCATTGGCCTTTAATTTGCTTCTGCGGTACCGCCGTCAAGCATGACTTCGCGGAAGCGGCCTCAGCCATGGTTTTTGGTGCAACCAGACTTTTCCACAATTGTCACATTTATCATTTCTCTTCAGGGGAGAGCAAGGTTATTTCTGCTTTTCTTCTCTTCTGTTCCTCAGAGCGAAGTGCCTTCAGGACTACGGTAACAAAGGTACTTACCGCGGCCCAGCCCTCGTCTGATTCCAGCATACGTTCCACCAGATTGTTCGGTGTTGGTGTCTCTCCGAGTGTTTCTCCCAGTTCTCCTCTCTCCGTGTTGAAGCGTGGACAGTGGAAGAATTCATGCTTCGCGTCCTCTGGGACTCCACATCCAGCTTGGCGGTCCGATGAATCTTCGTGTCCAAACCGATGTAGGTATGCTCTGAAGCATCCGTGTCCAGAGAGCATCTGCGTCAGGTAGTAATTGACTTCCCCGTGTTTGCGGTTCACCCAACTGTCCACCCGAGGGATGAGTTGATGTGTCCACCTTCCCCTAGCCGATTCATCCCATTCCACTTGCCAACGTAGCAGGCTTTCCAGGCGTGCTTCGTCTCGTTGCGTCTCTCGTTGTTCCGACGGCGTAGTTCTCTTCTCGTACAACGATCTTCTTTCTTCCGCAAGAATGTGGATGGGTATCATCCCAGCTGTGACGCACACGGCATCTGCCGATACCGTGCGAAACGCGCTGGCGACCCTCAAGGCACTGAGCCGATAGATGGAGGCCACTTTTCTGCGATACGCCTGGATCTTTAATGCATCTCCCCAAATAGCGATGGCATAAGTCAATACAGAAGTAACTACTGAAGCCAGTAGTTTTCGTCTGTCTTGCCGCGGTCCACCAACATTCGGCATAAGCCGTGCTAGTGCCGCCGCCGTTTTAGCTGCCTTCTCCGTGATGTATTCTACCTGCTGCTTGAAATTAAGTCTTGCATCTAACATCACTCCCAGGTACTTAATGTATGATTGGAAAGTGATGGTTTGTTCGCCAACGGTGAGAGTGATCGTCTCTGCTTCCCTCCTGCTCGTAATCAGCATGGCTTCTGTTTTGTGTTCAGCTAGCTTTAGACCAGCTTGCCGCATCCAGTGCTGTATTCGTCCGTAGGTAAGCTCGAAAGTCGATCTAGCTTCCTCTAATAGTTTTTTTTTCGATGGTCACCATCACATCATCTGCGAAGGCTGTCAATTCAGCTCCTCTCGGTAATTCCAGCTTCAGTAGGCCATCATACATGATGTTCCACAGAAGCGGCCCAAGCACTGAGCCCTGAGGTACACCTCCGGTATCCCGGTATTGTTGGGGTCCATCTTCTGTGTCGTAACAGAGATGTCTGTCGCTGAGATAGCTTTGGATTATCCTCTTCAAATAAGCTGGCACCCCGAATCGGTCCAGAGCCAGGCAGATGTTGTCCCATTTAGCTGAGTTGAACGCATTCTTGATGTCCAAGGCGGTGTGTGTGTGTGTGCGCGCGCGCGCGTGCGTACGTACTTACGTATTCACATGTTGTGAGACTGTGCTAGTCCACTTTTTACAAGTTGGGTGCCATTTGTGATACTATTCATATTCTCAAACATTCTAAATGGCACGTTGGACGTCATTTGTGAGGCCCACTTTAACCTTTATGGCCGGGATGTTCAATGAATAGTTTTTGGCTTTCTGAATTCTCAAACTTTCTGATGTGGGCGCCAGATCCGGCTATCCGAATCAAAATCCCAAATACTCCTGAGAATTCAGAAAGAACCAAATACTATCGGCAGGGCTAACTCTGGCCGGCGAGGGGATCGTAACATGGGGTCTGGTGAGACAAACTAAAGAAATCTAAATGCACAGATCTAAATAAAATAAAATAAGAATTTAATGAATATTAAATAAATACAAAATCTGATCTTGAAAGGGCTTAGACAAATAACCAATATAACAACTTGCCCTTTAGAATTTGACTTTACGACGCAAAACATTTCCGGATGATATGACACTGATCTTAAAGAATAACATGATCTTTATATAATCTTAACAATTCTGAACAAAGAAATAACTTCATGGTACAGTCGCCCGAATTAGACGCCGGACGCACTCTAACCTCGGAAGGACGCTATTTGCAAAATTGGTTCGTACCACGTGCAAGGAATCTTCCTTGGACTTGGTGGAACCCCGAAAACCATTGCAAGTCGCAACAATAAGGCAAAGTGCACTCATCGGTACCCAAGGATTTATGGAATCTGCCACGGGCCTCTCGTTCCAAAATCAATCACGGGCTTCTCACTCCAAAATCTGTCACGGCTTCTAGCCGGACTCTGCCCTTGGCTTCTCGCTCTCTCTCCCAGTGCACCTTACAATAGTTCCGGGACGACTGACAAAATATCTTCGGGGTTACGCACCTTTATCGTTCCTTAATTCTAATATTCTCCGGCGGGAGGATCTAAGTCGATAAGACAGTCTCGTATCCTGATAGAGCGGGTGATCGACCGCTTATCAGTGAGTACGTGTCCTGCTAGATGTCGCCAATTACTCCAGATCGATGTTCGGCTGGAGATCATCGAAGTTGGCCCCGAGAATGACGTCACAACCTCTTGGTGTCGTCTGCTTGTGCCTTTTCTGGACGAATAAGGGTGTCCCCGTATTCGTCAAGACATTTCTGGATCTCTTGGTCCTCCTGGATCTCCAGGTTGCCTTCCTCCTCTCTGTTGAGGGTGGACATCCTTCTCGATCGTCGGTTCTCCGTCCCTTTCTCTCCCGATTTCCCGGAATATAATATAAAAGATATTTCCATGAGGAAGGTATCAATTTCTCGAGTGGTCACAGCGTCCTCGTGAGGTCTATGCGTCCGCAAAATACAATAATAACCCTAACTGGTATCTCTGGGAGAGTTCTTAGTTACTATCATGTCTCGTCGATCTTAAATAGCGAATGCATTTAAAATGCATCGTCACAATGTGTATATGCGCAGACTACATTTACATATGTAAACATGTATATAGATATCAATATATACACATGTATCATACATATCACCAAAAAGAACATCATTCGGTACACATACGCTATAGAGTGTATGGGTAAACCGTTAGACTTTGACAGACTGTAGCTTCTAAACTAATGAGTTTCGAGTTTTGGGCCAATGGAGACTTTTGTTCTACATGTTAAGAACTATCATTTCCCAAAGTTACAAAAAAATTGGCCGAAAGTCATTTTCCATAAGGATTCTGCGGGGTCCTTTGAACTTGTCTATTGTTATCGGATTTAACTATTTAGTCTGGCTGAAAATTTTCAAAATGCTTTTTGTAGAGCAATCCCTTTTCATACATGAACTTGTCTCGACTTTTTTGCACCAGAGGTGTTTTTTAGGGGAATTTGTCTCCTTTTTGCAAATATTATTATCTGTCGCGAATTTGTCCCATATATCTAAGGCCTAGGAAACCCCCCATTTAGCCGCTAGTGTCTGTTGTAAATCTTGTGTGAGCGTATAGAGGCATCTAGCCGTGTATGTATAGTATACAGAGAAACTCATACAACTTAGCGGACATTTTGCGTTTGAATGTATGGAGGTTGAAACTGTGTATACAGGGTGTCCGGTGTAAGACTAGAAAGCCGAAAGGTCGTGGTAGAGGGTGAAAACTGGAGACGAAAAGTCAAGTACCATTTTTTCAAAATTCGGAATAATTACCGAGTTATTAACTATTATTACCACCACCACCACCACCGCGAAAAAACATCGCGATGTTCTTTTGTTATCTTCCTAAATTCTGGTATTCAGTATTTTCTGTTGTTGCATACGGTCTGTAATTTAGTGCAGTGAAAAATTAAGTATGAATTTTACAACTAGAGAATACACGGACATGATCGTCTGTTACGGGCTAGCGGGTGAAAATGCTGTTGCTGCTGCAAGGATTTATGCTGCTCGCCACCCCAACGATCGACATCCGACCAACCAAACAATTTTTGGTGTTGTACGAAGATTGCAGGAAACGGGGTGCTTAGTGCACAACAGGCGTGAAAACGCAGTCCAACATGGAGTAGAAGAGGAGGAGGCTGTGTTGGAACATTTTTTGGAAAATCCCGGAACAAGTTTGCGACGTGCGTCACGGGATTTAGGAATATCCCGATACCTGGTGCATAGAACCCTACATGGTGATGGTTTTCACCCGTATCACCATCAGCGGGTACAGCAACTTTTACCCAGGGACTTCGAGAAACGGGTGAATTTTTGTGAAGGTGAGTTTTTTATCATTATTCTTTTGTAAATGCGATACTTCCACCATAAAGTAACTAAAATTTATTTTAATAACATTCAGATTTTCTGGCGCAATGTCGGCTGGATGATACGTATCCCAACATCATTTTATACACCGACGAGTCGACAATCACCCCAAATGGTATTTTCAACTCCAGAAATTATTTGCACTGGGCGGAGATAAATCCTCATGCAGTGAGGGAGGGTGCTTTTCAGTACCGGTACTCGATAAATGTATGGGCTGGTGGAGTGATCGGGAACAAAGTGGTAAGTTTTAATTATGCATAAGAGAGTAAAAAGATTTTTATGTCTATTGATCGAAACATCTTTCTTTAAAATTTTTAGATCGGCCCCTACTTTCTACCGCCGCGCCTGACTGGCGAAATTTATGGGGATTTCCTCAAAAATATATTACCAGAGCTTCTGGAAAATGTGCCGCTCGACGTCAGGAAAAGGTTAATTTTCCAACAGGATGGGGCACGGGCGCACTTTAAACGGGAAGTCCGGGATATTTTGAATGAGAAGTATCCGGACAGGTGGATAGGTCGTGGTGGTCCGACCATCTGGCCACCACGATCGCCAGGTCTGTCGCCCTTAGACTTTTTTGTCTGGGGCTATATTAAAAGCCTCATCGAGGATCGGCGTGATAGCACAGAAATCGAAGTACGTGAAGCAATTGTTGAGGCCTTCGGTGCTATTACGCCAGACATGGTGCAACGAGCAACGCGTGGAGTTGTTCGAAGGGCCGAACTTTGCATACAAGAAGAAGGACGGCACTTCGAACAACTTTGCGCACTTTGAGCACTCTGTGTTAATTATGATAGTGGATTAGGCCTACTGGGGAAACCACTTTAAAAAAAACGCACTGTGCTATCTACCGCAAGGTAGTGAGGAAACGATAGCACATCATTTTCTTATCATCGAAATGATGATGCTGATAATGATGATTATAATAACAAGAATAATAATAATAGTAATAATAACAACAACAACAACAAGAACAATAATGATAGTAGTAGTAGTAGAAAAAAAAGTAGCATTAACAAAATTGTTGATAATGATGATAGTAATGATAATAATGTAGTAATAATAACACCAATAATAATAACAACAACAACAACAACAACAACAACAACAACAACAACAACAACAACAACAACAACAACAACAACAACAACAACAACAACAACAACAACAACAACAATAACAATAACAATAACAATAATAATAATAATAATAATAATACACTAGGCGCAACAATTAAACTTTGATTATTTAGAATTTTATTTTGATTAATTATTAAAGGATTGTAAAAAAATCCTAAATTTTTAGGTGATTTTCAAAGTGCTCTAACTTGAAGAAAAATAGTCAGAAAGCTATTCCAAAAAAAGTAGATTGAAGCTCCAAGATTCTAGTTTTCAGATCTTAAACTCAAAATTTTTTATCATCAGCAGTTTTTGAGTAATTATATAAAAACTATAAGGAAAAAAGATTGACAAATTTTTCTATTACTTTCAATAGGTCCACGGTGTGATAGAGAACACGGATTCTCTGTCACAAAAGTCCCGGACTCCGAAAAACCGTTTTCTTTCCTCGTTCGCGACGCGTGATTAATAAATACATTTACGTATCGATCGATCAGCATGGACCGATCGAATTATCGTCCAACACGGAAGTCAACAAACTCTTAGGTTAAGTTGATCCGCGGTGTAAGAGCGAAATCGAATCATGTATATTATTAATCAAATCATGTATATTGCGACATCTATTAAGGAATAGGTTTAGGATAAGAATCGCGAGATCGATAAGAGCGATCGTTCGAAGGGGCGAATTTCGGCGATTATGAGACACGTCGCGACATCCATCGCTACCGATACGAATTACCGTTTCGAGCACGTGGGAGCTCCGTAACCGAAGCGACTGAGGAATGACGTCATCAGCGAAGAGGGACCACGACGGTCATCTACGACGCTGAATCGAGCATCGATACCGGCCGGGGATCATTCCAGGGAGTCATCCAGGCCCCGGCTGAGAACCACAAATCGAGGGACGATTTCCTGCAGGTTACGGGAATCGCCCTCGATACGAATTCGATAGGAACATGGAGTTCCCTTCGATCCAGAGATCGTCGATCGATTCGAGGGGTGCACGTGACCCCTCGCAGCCAATCAGGAGGCACGAAGCCTCCCCACTCGACGGAAGACGCCGGAGACGACACCGGAGTCTTCACTTCTGTGCTGGACGCCAACCGAGACACTTCGCAATCCGAAACGGGCGAAAACGAGAGCCGAGAACGGCACCGAGAGAGAGAGAGAGAACGAGAGAGCCGTGTCCGAGCCGAGACCGAGAACTCGAGGAGGGAAAACGCAGGAGTTCCGGCGACCTGGGAGTCATCGTGAGTCCCCCCACGGCTATCTTTTTTTTTATTCAACGAATTTCTAACGAACCCTCCCCTCTACCATTTTCGCGACCTGAGCTGGTCGACGCGGTGCATTGCACCTGGCGCCCGCGACCTGGATTCCTTTCCTTTTTTGAAGATTTTCAGGTGATAAGAAGTGACGTGACAGGGGTTACGGTCCCCTGTCTTAGGATAGCGAGATCCACGTCACAACGGTCTTTAAAAAATTTTGTTCACTGATTTCATCATAAAGCTCTTTCGGATAATTTAATTCTCTTTAATTTAAGTGGTTAATTGACCTATGTACGATGATTTTTCGCTAAACTATCGTCGTTTAACCCATTAACGCCTGAGAGGCTACTCTGTAGACCCCTACTTTTGAGCTTACGGTACTGGTACAATTCGATTAAAAAAAAAAGCAAAACATGAAATGTATAGTTTTTTTAATGCTCTTTCAGATGGTGTCATTGAAAAATTGAAAAAACATTATTTGGCACTCTAAAATGAAGTTGTAGGGTAAAAAACGTGAGGTAAAAAATTTTTTTTTAAATTCAACTTTTCGGCCACTTGCCGTTATGGAATTTTCTTGAAACTAGTTTAGATATGGGACGCGATATTTGAAGCTTAAAACTATGAATTTACAAATTTTTTCGCTCACGAGAGTGATCCACAATGGCGTCGAAATTGAACAATTGTACTTAATATCTCTCGGACGCTTTAACTGATAAACTATTAATTTTACGAAAAAAAAATTCAAGAGTAAAAAGTGCTTACAATTTGTCAAGGAATTTTTTCAGATTTTTTTTAACGCATTTTAAAAAATTTTGTAACTCATCAATTAAAAAAAACTCACGGAAAATTTTTAGTAAAAAAATCTAAAATGTCAAAAGCTTAGTTCTAACTACCAGATCGAATTCATCATCTTTTCATATTTTAGATTTTTTACTCAAAAACTATCAACTTTCGGAAAATACTAACAATTATAAAAAAGCTTAGAATTGTGAAAGGAACACACTGTAATTTTTTTAGAATTTTCCGTGAGTTTTTTTTAATTTGAGTTACATTTTTTAAAATGTGTTAAAAAAATCTGCACAAATTCTGGGGTATTTCTTGACAAATTATAAGCACTTGTTACTCTTAACATTTTATTCGAAAAATTAATAGTTTATTAGTTAAAGCGTCCGAGAGATATTAAGTACAATTTTTTAATTTCGACGCCATTGTGGATCACCCAGGTGAGCGAAAAAAATTTGTCAATACATAATTTCAAACTTCAAACATCGCGTCCCACATCTAAACTAGTTTCAAGAAAATTCCATAACGGTAAGTGGCCGAAAAGTGAAATTAAAAAAACAATTTTTTTACCTCACGTTTTTTACCCTACAACTTCATTTTAGAGTGCCAACAAATTTTTTTAAAAATTTTTCAATGATACCATCTGAAAGAGCATTAAAAAAACTATAAATTTCATGGTTTGCTTTTTTTTAATCGAATTGTATCGGTAAGCTCAAAAGTGGGGGTCTACAGAGTGGCTTCTCAGGCGTTAATGGGTTAAAGCAAAAAAGTCAGTTTTGACTTTGGTAATTAATTATTTAGGAAGTAATGATTGCACAGAAAATTTAAGGGAGGTTTTGAAAACTTCTCTACAAGTTGTAATTATTGGTTTTTGTTAAACAATTTTTTTTTTGGCGCGAGAATGTTGTTTGGAAAAGAGGTGAAAATGGGATATTTAGGGATATTCGCTTGACTTGGCATAACTTTGCAAAGAGCGGATAGACTAAGGATTTCGACTGCTTCTTTTCAACCTGACAATATCCCAAAGAAACCCTGAAAATTTAAAAGCGCAACGATTTTTTTTAATATGATTTTTCAATATGAAATGATTGAATTTGTCGTTCTTGTTAAAATCAATTTAAGGATGAATATTTAATTCTTCATTCATTTTTTAAGGTTGAAAATGTTGTTGTAAGCAATAATTCATATTTTCTTTATCATAAAATGTTAATTATTGTAAGAAAGAAATTTAAAAAAATTTTTTTGTAATTTAAACATTTTTTACGCTGTGGATAACGCTAATTTCGATGGTGAATAAAAACAGTATTGTCAAAAAATTAAGCGAATACCTTTTGATGATTGTAAAGCATTGTGGATATGGTAAAAAAATATTTTCTCTTACAATAATTAACAATTTTGATTAAAAAATATGGATTATTGGTAAAAAACATTTTCAACCTCAAAGAATGAATGAAAAATGAAAAATTCATCCTTAAAGTGATTTTACCAAAAACGATAAATTCCAACGTTCCGAACAGAATGAAAAAAACGCAGCGCTTTGAAATTTTCAGAGTTTCTTTGGGATATTGTGAAATTGAAAAGAAACAGTCGAAATCCTTTGTCTATCCATTCTTTGCAAAGTTATGCCAAGTCCCTAATACCCCATTAATATCCTAAATACCCCATTTTTCACCTCTTCTCCAATCGACATTCTCGCGCCGAAAAAAAATTTGTTTAACAGAAACCAATAGTTACGACTTGTAGAGGATACTCCGCAGTTTTCGAAATCCTCCTTAAATTTTCTTTGCGATCATTATTTCCTGAGTAATTAATTAATTATCAAAGTCAAAACTGACTTTTTTGCTTTAAACGACGATAGCTTAGGGAAAAATCATCATACATAGGTGTTACGTCCTAAGACGACAGAAGGAGCGCTCTCGTTTTTGGGAAAAAGGGGTAGCAAGGATTTTCCCAGGGAAGAAAGCATGCATCGAGATATGGAGGCTTAAATAATGATATTCGAACAATAGATTGGAGATAATAAGGAGAAAATTTACAATTTATTCAAACAGGAAAGAAAAACAAAAATACAAAATATGTAATTATTAATACTGCCTTCGGTGAACCGAATGTGCAGATAAAATTTTTCACAAAAGCTTCGGCTATGCTAGAAGCAGTGGCATTTATTAAAGGAATCGCTAAACCGTATTTGGTTAATTGATCTTGAATCGTTAAAACGTACTCGTGCTTTTTAGGGGTGATGGGTAGGGGACCCACGATATCCATAGCGATCTTTTCGAACGACGTACCGGGTGTGTCTGTAATGATCATGGGTTGTTTAGTTTTGACCCTTACTAATTTTTTTAACTGGGAGTGTAAACATTGATTAATGTAGTTCCGTATGTCGTCTTTCATTTGGTTCCAATAGAAATTTTGCCTGATTCTGTTGAAAGTTTTTGAAACTCCCCTATGTCCACCTACAGGCGTGGAGTGGTACTCTTTGAGAATCTCATCTCTCTGATTCTTAGACGGTATTTTCACTTGGCCTTTGCAAATTATAATTTTAGTTTTATTAAATTTGAAAACCTCGGTCAATTTACTATGGACGTCTGCCCATAGTACGGTATTTATTGTTTCGCTTTGGGAAATACTGATTGACTTTAGTTTTTCGTTAATTGAAAATTCTCTTAATAAATGAAGGGCCTGATCAATGTTTCGTAGGGCAACACTGGGACCGTCAGAGCTGTCGCCTATGCAAATTATTAATACGTATCTTTTCCCGTTTTTTACTGCCTTTAATTTACCTTCTTCAATGTTTAGGACTCGCGGTAGTAGGTTTGCTCCCGACAATTCTAACGCTCCTTTGTCCATAGGGTTATTACCTCTATCTACGAAACACATTATATTATCCTTTCTGATTTTCAGAGGATCCCTGGATTCAATGATATTGGTTACAATATCATTCACCGGGACCGTGTTTTTCTCCTCATCTTCAGATCCCCTTTTGGGATCTTCCGAATCTTCGGATGAAGATATCCGACGGTTTACGATCCTTTTCCCTGAAGCAGGGATATCAGCCTCGGAGTCAGAACCATCGTCTGAGTCTGAATCCGAAGACGGTCCAGGACTACAAGGTTTTTTTACCTTCATCCTTTTCTTTTTTCCTGTTGTCAAGTTTGGGACCGATAGGTGTTTCCTATTTCCCGGCTCTATTTGGGTTTTGGTGTTGGAAGGTTTCAAAGAGTCTTTAGGAGGTCTGCCGCGACGTTTAAGGATTTTAGGAGGTCTGCCGCGACGTTTAAAGGTTTTGGGAGGCCTGCCGCGGCCTTTATGGGCGGCCTTCACTTTATCCTTAACCTGTTTATTTTTATTTTGAATCCTGACCTGACTTCTCGTGATGACCGAACAGTTATGCTTCGCGGAGCATTTTTCCTGGAATAGAACTGTGGCTATATCAGCTAATTCTTCATTAGTAAAATGTAATGCACCCTTTGGGAGTTCAGAGTTACATGAACCAGGTGTTGATCCTGACGTTGAAATCTCGGGATTCGTTTCTTTTTCAATTGAATCAGATTCATTTTAATTTACTGTTACGTTAATTGGATTGCTTTCGGTTGAATTGTCTAAGACAATTACGTTTACTTCGATTGGGTTACGAGAAAGAGCATCGGCATTTACGTTTGCTTTTCCAGCTTTATACTGGATGTCGTAATCGAATTCGGCCAATCTCAATCGCCAACGTAATATTCGCGCATTTGTAGTCGCGCTCTTAAGCCACAATAAAGGCTTGTGGTCTGTGATTAGGGTAAATTTTCGGCCATATAGGTAAGGCCTGAAGTGCTCGACGCAATGCAGAATCGCTAGAGCTTCCTTCTCGTAGGTGTCATATTTTAATTCTGCATCGGTGAGGGTACGAGATACATAAGAAATCGGTAAATCTTTATTGGGTTTGCCTTGAGAAAGAATACCACCAATTGCATACCCTGACGCGTCAGTAGTTAAAACGAACGGTTTTTTGAAATCGGGGTATTGTAGTATGGGTGGGTTGCAAAGGGCTTCTTTCAGAGTGTCGAAAGCTGTCTGTTGCGCCTCCCCCCAATGGAATGGAACGTCATCCTTTAGTAGGTGGGTAAGGGGTTTACAGATTTTTGCGAAATCTTTAATAAACCTCCGATAGTAACCCACTAAACCGGCAAATTGCCGTATGTTTTTAACGTTTTTCGGGGTAGGGAAGTCCTTAACAGCTTCGACCTTTTTCGGGTCTGGGGCTAGACCTTCATTGCTTATTATATGACCCAGGTAGGCGACCTGAGTCCTTAAAAATTCGCACTTATCGGGTTGGAGTTGTAAATTGGCTTTCCTCAACCTATCTATCAAGGTGAGGAACTTCCTATCATGTTCTTCGAGATTCTCGGCGTATATGACGATGTCATCTAAATACACAAACATCTCTAAACCTTGTAACCCGGACAGCACGGAGTCCATTAACCTCTGAAATGTTGCAGGTGCATTTTTCAACCCGAAGGGCATTCTATCGAATTCGTAATGACCGTACGGGGTCGAAAATGCGGTTTTATGCTTGTGCCTCTGACTCATTCTGATTTGATGGAAACCAGACGCCAAGTCGAATACTGATCCCCTATTGTTTTATCGTTCAGGGCCCTAAAATCTAACACCATTCTCCATCTTTTATTGCCCTGAGAATCTGCTTTCTTAGGGACAATCCATACGGGAGTGTTGTAGGGAGAATTAGAATGGCTAATTATCCCATTGTCTAATAACTCTTTCACCTGACGGTTTATCTCGTCTTTATGAATTTGTGGGAACCTATACTGTCGCGTATTTATCGGTATTTCGTCTACAGTAGGTATTTCGTGTTCTATCGCGGTAGTAGATTCTAACTTATCTTCTGGCAAGTGGAATCTATCGTGGCTTAAGCTAATGAGGTTTTCCACATGTTTTCGGTCATCGTCACTTAAATGGTCTAAACGGAGTAATTCCTTTACCTCTGACGTCCTATTTTTATCTACTTTGTCAAAATTGAGAATTGGTCTGTGGTGGGTAGTGGGGGAATCCCTTTGCAGGGGCGTGTACTCCTCGAATTCAAAAAGTTTCAAAGTCGGAATTTTTACGAAAATTTCTTCTTCCCTCGCGTTGGTTACAGGGAAGTAAACCTTGCCATGATAATTTTTTACAATACAGTTACCAGAATAAATTCCCGGTCCTATCTCGAAACGAGGGAGGTATCCTTCGGACAATTCGGGGTTTAAAACCCTGGCGAAAAGTATTGTTTTTGTTCTAGCTGCGATACAAATACTTTCCTGCCTCTCAAAAGGTATTGTCCCTTCTCCGATTTCTAACTGCCCTTTTGAATAGTTAATATTCGCTCGGGTGGTTTCGAAAAATTCGGTACCGATAATTCCTGCAGTGTCTATTGGGAGATCATCCGGTACAATATTAAAAGGGGTGTTATAATCTTCGATGTTCAATTTAACCTCTCCTTTTGTAGTTACAAAATTATTGGTTATTCCTTTTAACCGGATAATTTTGTTTGTGTTAACGGGAACATTTTTAGGGACAAACATTTCCTTAATAATGTTTGGACCTGCTCCCGTGTCTAACATCATAATTATCGGTTTTCGCAACTCTTTGCAACTGAGGTTGATGGTTGGTGACTCGGATTTATGTGCTAAGTTAACATGAGCTATTCGGACGAATCGCTTTCCGAATGAATTTCGTCGCTCGCACCCATCGTCATCAGAGAGCGTTGGGTTTGAGTGGCTCCCTGCTGTGCGCTCTTCACAGAGGGATCCTGACCGTTTCCCGATTGTTTTTGCGCGTTATTATATGACCTTTTTCGACACTCCTCGATTGTGTGTCCTTTATTTTTGCAATACCTGCACTCGGGTATCGGAGTTTGGTTTCTAGAATTAATAGGGTTAGAAGGGGAAGAATTTTGGTTATTAGAGGAGCTGATTTTCGAAAAACATTTGTCGGCTTCGTGTCCGCGTTTCTTGCACAACTGGCAAGTCGGAATCGACAAACGGAAACACTTGTCGGCTTCGTGACCTCGTTTTTTACAAATTTGGCAGATTATTATGGTCTTACCGTCGTTCGGCGCGGAAGTTGTAGGTTGCGATTGCACTATATTCACTTTACTTTCCTTTGGTTTGATAGGGGTGGGTTTCGCTAATCTTCTAACTTGCGCTATCTGATCTAATTCCTTTTCTATAAGTATAGCCTTTTTTATTGACGCATCTAGATCACCAGGTGTCCCTAGTTCTTGGCGAATTTGCGTTTTCACTCCTCTACGGAAAACTTTTAACATAGACGAGTTTAACGCATTTATGAATTCGGGGTCGGTTTCTAAATTATTTTCCGTCAAATGCAAATCTTTCATTTCTTTCGCGATGGTTTTCATTCGGTTCGCAAAGTCAATAACTAATTCGCTATCCTTTTGATACAGTAACATTAATTCGGCCTGTAATTGCCCTACGCATTTTCCAGGAGCGTAAAGCTCCTTCATAAATTTCACCAGTGCGGGCACTGTTTGAAAATCCTGACCCTGAATGCTGGTTCTCGCGTCTTCTATTATTTTTCTCCTAATGTATTTTACTAACTGGGGTTCGGCTTCCCTCTTAGATAACATCTTAAGGGCTTCGTCGCATCCCTCAACGAACTGCATAAAGGGGATGTTTTTGCCGTTAAATTTTGGAACGCAATCCGCAGCATCTTTGACGCTAACGAGTTGGCTCGAAGGGAAGAAGTTATGAGGTTCCAGACCGGCCGCTAGGTCTCGCACGTTTAGGTTTCCCAGACCATGAGGATTAGGCGGGTCTGCGTTACTTCCGTGCGCTGGATTTTCCATTTTGTCGGTAAAAATCCTTTTACTTTCGGAAGCAGATGGTTGGTTTCCTGACGCTAGGAACCTTTGCGAAATCTCAGTTTCGCTTGCTAACTTGGACTTACTTTCGAACGGGTTATAATCCTTTGATTCGGCTAGCTTGATTAGTTCGTCAACGTTCCCGAAAGACTTGGCAGGTTTGAGTTTCCTGCCGCGATGTGATTTTGGAGGGATGGGGCTTTTAAATTCGGAGGGGGGGCCGGTTTCCAAATCCGATTCGGATTCCGATTCCGACTTTTTTGATTGTCTAGATCAGTGCTCGGAATTAGTTGCACATTTCGGCCCGATTCCGGAGTCACCGCCTACCATACCCCTACCAACGCTGTAGTCTTGACGACCGAGCAGCCGGTCGAGCGCTTGACATTGTTTTTCAGGGGCGCCCTATGATAAATATGTTTGGGTCCATCCAAATTTATTAATATTATGTTTAGACCTTTAAACACATTTTATATACACGTACACTACTCACAAAAATTAAGGGATATTAAAAAAATTCCAAATTTTTGGGTGATTTTCAACAGGGGATAACTCAGGGAATAATGGTCGTATAATAAATTTAAAAAAACGAAATTGTAGCCTTAAGTCTCTAGTTTTTGAATTTCAGTAGTAATTTTTTTAAATATGAGCGGTTCACAAGTAATCGTAACAAAACCAACGGAAAACAAATTTTTCAAATTTTTTGTCATCTACAAAACGGTCTATGGTCTTGAAAAAAAAGTTTTGGTTACGGTGGCGTAAACCGTTTTGTAGATGACAAAAAAATTGAAAAATTTGTTTTCCGTTGGTTTTGTTACGATCACTTGTGAACCGCACATATTAAAAAAAATTACTACTGAAATTCAAAAACTAGAGACTTAAGGCTACAATTTCCTTCTTTCCAATTTATTATACGGCGATTATTCTCTGAGTTATTCCTTGTTGAGAATCACCCAAAAATTTGGAATTTTTTTAATATCCCTTAATTTTTGTGAGTAGTGTATAATAATAATAATATGACATAATAATTGCCATTTTTTCAATAAATTTCCACATCACCCAAGAGGTATTATTGTTGATGCGTTTTTTTTAAAGTGGTTTCTCCTATAGACCTATTCCACTAAACGTTAATAAAATCGTTATTAAATACATGCTGCTCGGCGGGAAAATTGAAATCAAATTATAAGTATATTAATTTTGATTTGATATTTTGGGTCGTTTGCACGATTCTACAAGGGATGGTATGTCCACAGATAACTTAGAAGAATTAGTACGAATCAAGGAGGATAATGATGCATCGCTTAAAGAAGAACGTTTCTCCGATTTTATATTCTTCATTTTAGAAAATGAGCATTCGCACAAGTATGTGGACCCAAACATAGAAAAAATTTGAAGACCAAAATTTCGGAGAAGTGGATAACACGATGCATCTAAAAGTTTGAAGAATTCAACTCCCTTTTCTAACCGTGTTTTTAAAGAAATGTCATGTTGCAAATCGCAAAGTTCTGCCTGAAATTGTAGGCTTTGTTTTTCGATTTGCACAGTGAGAGGATTCTCAAAAAGAATTAAATCATTTCTTAGCGTTTCGAAGTCTTTGAAACGCGTATCAAATTGATTTATTAGAGAATCAATTATATTCATATGTTTTATAAAATTACAATTTGTGCCGTATTCTTCAAAGAGAATCTGGCAAGAGGGAAAAAAGTGAAGAATATTACTTTCTAGTTGACATTTAAATAATATCAACTTTCTGCGAAAAGAGTCGACATGACTAACCAATTGAGAAATCATCTGATTGGTCTTTTGCAGCTTTAAGGGGGCTAGGTCACCTAATATTTTTTTTTATTGATTTTTTTTTTATTTGATTAAAAAATACCTTGGTATATGTACTCTTCGGAAAAAAATTCGTTTCCCTCAATTATTTAAAATAAGAACGCTACAGCGCATGATCGGTGTTAAAGCGCGGGAGTACTTCTCGAGCGCGCGAAAAAAAAAATTTCAACAGTGTCATACTTGATTTTATTCTTGTATGACATTACCCTGTAATTTTTGAGTTTTGCACTTTTAAGAGCAAATATCAAAAGTTCAAAAACCAATTTTGAAATTAAATCCAAATTTTTGTTAAATTTTGAATATATTATTTATTAATTATTAATTGCTATTAATTTAATTAATTATTTAACAAGTGTACATTTGTTAAGGTTATAAAAAAGTGTATTACAAAAAGTGTGCTTTATGAAGTGAGTGATAAAGTGTCGAAGAAAAATTAAACAGCGAAGCAGTGAAATAGTGTAATAGTAAAGCAGTGAAATAGTGAAATAGTGAAATAGTGTAATAGTGAAGCAGTGAAATAGTGTTGTAGTATTAAAAAGCAACTGTTATTAAAAAAATTAAAGATGAGTCGCAGGGAAAGAGCACCATACAAAGATCGAAAACACTCAACTGGTCGAAGTAACAAAAGAAAGAGGATCTGTAATGCAAACACCAAGAAGACCAGCATAGAAATGCTGAGTGCATCGGCCAGAAAAATTAATTTAGAGGATTATTCCTCTTCTGAGTTTGAAGGATATCGACTCTTCAACTTGCAATTATTGTTCGACAGTATTCAAGAGAATACAAGTTGCAAGACATGTGGTGGAAACATCAAGATAATGGAAGAAGAAAAACAAGGACTTGGTGCAAAATACAGAATTGCTTGTGAAAATTGCGGTAAGAATGTTACTTTTCACAATTCTTTCCTAATAAATGGAAATGCTTATGATGTGAATCGCAGAAGTATCCTGGCAATGAGATGTATTGGGCAAGGACATACAGGACTAAATACATTCTGTGGAATTATGGATTTACCTCCGCCTGTACAAATATCTACATACAGGAAGATACAGAAGACTATGAAAGAAGCTGCAACTGGAGTATTAGACGACATCATGAAGAAAAATGTGGAAGAAGAAATTAGAATCTCGACACAAACAGAAACAGAAGAACCACAACCCAGCACGAGTACTGATGTTCCTAAGAAGAACCAAATTATTGTACAGTGCGACGCATCTTGGCAGAGAAGAGGGTACAGTTCTCGAAATGGAGTTTGTACTATAATTGGAACTGAAACTGGGCAAATACTTGACCAAGAAGTCTTGTCGTCTTATTGCCATGAATGTGCAAAGTGGGAAAATTCCTATGGAAAACCAGAAGGTGCACAGTGGAAAGCTTGGTTTTCGACTCACAAAGGAGCATGTCAACGTAATTATACAGGATCAGCAGGAGGAATGGAATCGCAAGGGCTCATCAACATATTCAAAAGATCTGAAAAGAAATATAATGTGCAATATACTGGATATATTGGAGATGGTGATTCAAAAGCCTATCTCAATGTGTGTAAGGCAAAACCGTATGGTGATAATGTTGTCATTACAAAAATGGAATGCATCGGTCATGTACAGAAAAGACTTGGCACAAAGATGAGAAGACTAAAAGCCATTTCTAAAAGGAAAAAGTTGTCAGACGGAAAATCTCTTGGCGGAAAAGGTCGCCTTACCGATGCAGAGATCGACAAGATGCAAAGTTACTATGGCAATGCAATCCGTAGTAACTTGGAATCAGTGGAGAAAATGAAAGATGCTATTTGGGCCATTTGGTACCATAAAAGCTCAACCGATGGAAAGCCGCAGCACCAATTTTGCCCTAGCGGACAAAATTCTTGGTGCAAATACAAGAAAGAAGAAGCAACAGGAGCACTGGAAAATTTCAAACACTCGAAGACGTTACCACCAGCTGTAATGGAAGCAATCAAGCCCATCTTTGAAGACCTGACGTCAACGGAACTTTTAAAACGCTGTTTAGGAGGAAAAACGCAAAATGCAAATGAATCTTTCCACAATATCTTGTGGAGATATTGTCCAAAAGTAACATTTGTTGGCTGCGACATGTTACGTACATCATCCGCTCTTGCTTCCATACATTTTGGAAAAGGCATGAGCGGAATTTTAAAAGTCATGGAAAAGCTGCAGCTGACGACCGGAAAGCATGCAATTGCTGCAGCAAAAGAAAAGGACAGGATTCGTATAAAGACAGCAGAATTGCGAGCAAAAGCTAATAGGAAAACTGCAAGAATTGCTCGGAGAAGAAAAATTTTGCAACAACAGGAAGATACAAAAGAAGAAGTGCAATATGGAGCTGGTGCTTTTTAGTGACAGTGAATAGTGAAATTGTATATAATAAAATAAAATCAAATAAAATATAATCAACAATGGAAGAACCAGTGTTATAAAAGTGTTAGTGATAAAAAAGTGATAATATAAAAAGTGGTTTTTTGTTACAAACATCAAGTGAAGACGACCGGAAGATTTCACACAATCCACAACATTTTTCATCTTGAAGAAAATATCGAAGATTTCCATGGATGAAGAAACATCGAAAACAAGGGACGTAATTATGAACAGACACTTCATTTTAAAGTTAGTATTGCAATTCAACTAATTTCAAATACTTTTTTTCAGGTTTTTTGATAGCTGTAAGAACCATGGGCGACATAACCAGAAAGAGGTTATGGTGACTGAAAAGTGAGAAAGAGGTTATGGTGACTGACCTACATTCAATTTTGAGGTAGGTTATGGATCAGTGGTGTACCATAACCTCAAACTGTCAGAAGAAGCAGTCAAAGAAACAGACGATAGAAAAAGCTAAGTAAGTATAAAATAAAATAAGAATATATACATATTTATTATATATATATATATATATATATATATATATATATATATATATATATATATATATTATATATATATTTACTACATTCAAATGAGTGTGTTTGAATATATATGCATTTATCAATGTATATACAATATATTCAAACATTTATTTGAATTAATTTGAATTACATTTCTGTTGCAGATTCATGCTGCTTGATCTTGCAGAGTGCATAAATGTAAGTAAATTAATATTTATCGTGTTAATAATAATCATAATAATATTTCAATGTGAGATGAACAATAAGTATGTGTTTATCCATAAAATATTTGTACCTTATTTTGTGTATCCACAAAATATGGTACAAATATTAAAATCATAAACCTAACATTTCATTAATAACTTTCTTTTTAATTTTCCAGGAAACATGTTTTTCGTGCTGTGTCGTAAGATTCGACGACTACCGATTAACCAATTTGCCTCGACAAGGTCTCATTTTATTCGGAGAAAGACCCTTTATGGAATGAGTGTCGGAATTTTTGAAGAAGTAAGTAAAACAAAAGTTACAACACTTTTTATCACGTAATTTTGGTTTTTCTTTTGTTTTTGAGTTTCAAAAATTCATAACTTTTGTTATTTTTTTTTCTTTTCAGATTCCCACACTCATGCTATAAAGGATGGTCTTCCAATGAAAATGAGCCATTGCGAAGTCAAATCGGTTAAATGGTACTCCTCGAACCTTACGACAAATGGAAATTTTTAATAAATTTCTAGTATGTTTATACTACATACTAGGGATTTGAAAAAAATTATTTAGTAAGTACTTAACAATACTATTTTGAATATATATTTACAAAATATATTTCCACAATAAAAGGTATAAAAAAAAATTAATAAACTTTTTTTTTTTACAGGTGACCTAACCCCCTTAA
>CATKWD010000138.1:0-27166 GCA_949825005.1 Gasteruption jaculator
GAGGGGTGCACGTGACCCTCGCAGCCAACCAGGAGGCACGAAGCCTCCCCACTCGACGGAAGACGCCGGAGACGGCACCGGAGTCTTCACTTCTGTGCTGGACGCCAATCGAGACGCTTCGCAATTCGAAACGGGCGAAAACGAGAGCCGAGGACGGCACCGAGAGAGAGAGAGAGAACGAGAGAGCTGTGTCCGAGCCGAGACCGAGAACTCGAGGAGGGAAAACGCAGGAGTTCCGGCGACCTGGGAGTCATCGTGAGTCCCCCCACGGCTATCTTTTTTTTTATTAAACGAATTCGAGCGAGCTCAGGGATTGAGCCACCCAAGTCTTGCGGGTGGCCCTCTCCGAGCGAGCTCCCATTACGTGCTCGACCCCAGCTGTCTCGAAGGGGCCGACAGGACTTCGCCCCCTTCTAGTTCTTTTTTTTGCTTAGTTCTTTTTTTGCATTTTTATAGTATTTTTTTTATTATTATTATTATTCCTTTGGATGTCTTTTTTTTCTTATTATTATTTGAATATATTTATTTTCGTTTATATTTCTCCGTGTCGTTTTCTAACGAACCCTCCCCTCTACCATTTTCGCGACCTGAGCTGGTCGACGCGGTGCATTGCACCTGGCGCCCGCGAAATGGATTCCTTTCCTTTTTAGAAGATTTTCAGGTGATAAGAAGTGACGTGACAGGGGTTACGGTCCCCTGTCTTAGGATAGCGAGATCCACGTCACAACGTTTCGGACATGGTTTTGTCCATCTTCAGTGTCATTTATTCATAGTTATTTGGAAGAATAAATACTGAAATATATATAAATAAATTTATAAAATTTTTTTTAAATGTTTCTTTTTTTCTCTCGTTTTAATCTAAATTAACTTACTGAATATTATTATATACAATATTTTTCCTTTATAAATCCATCGAAATTAAATTTTCTTAAATATAATATGATCATGACTTGCTAACGTTTAGAAACAGAATAAGTGTTTCCTTATAGGCATCTGTCAATATACATATATCTATACATATGAGTTTATCAAATTTAATTTAATTACGTTCCCACGCTACAAATTCAAAACAAATTTACTGGTTAACGTTAATAGCTCTATAAATATTATTCATTTCAAAAAGTGGGTTACCAATGGGGTCTCCACTATCCCCAATATTAGCTAACTTAGCTATGGACATACTTGAGAAAAGAGCTTTTAAATTATTGTCTTTCACCCCATTAATTTACAAAAGATATGTTGATGACGTTTTTACAATTTTACCAAATGACAAAATCGATGAAATTTTTAATACATTTAATAATATTCATCCTAACATTAATTTTACTATTGAAAAAGAAAATAAACTTCATTTCTTAGATGTATTGGTAATCAAGGATGAAAATAACAATATGTTACGAACTGACTGGTTTAGAAAAAATCTCTGCTCAGACAAATATCTGGATTTTCTATCTCCCACTTGTTACAATTATAAAACAGGTGTAATATAATTTCTAATAGATAGGGGTTTGAAATTAGCAGACAAAATCTACAGGGATAAAAACTTAGACTTAATTCGAAACATTTTAAAGCTTAACAACTATCCAAAAAAATTAGTTGAAAATATAATTCAAAATAAAATAAATGAAATAGATCAAGTTCATGAAAATATAGAAGAAAGGAAACAAGACAAATATAATTCTCAAAATAATAATATTAATGATAAAGTTAAAAGATATTTTTGCGTGATGCCATATGTGAGACAATTTTCTGAAAAAATTAAAAGGATACTTAAGGAAAAATTTGACATTACATGCATTTTTCAAAATAAAAACACTATTAGTAAATTTTATGATAATGGAAAAGATAAAACTAATAAAAAATTATTTTCTTCTATAGTCTACAAAATCCCTTGTAAAGATTGTGAAAAAGTGTACATTGGTGAAACCGGTAACTATGCAAAAACACGACTATATCATCATGAATATGACGTAAGAATTGGGAAGAATAGTACCGGTTTATCAAAACACTCCCATTTAGAAAAACATAATTTTGATTTTGATAATTTTAAGATAATAGAAAAAGAAACTGATATCATGAAACGAAAAATATTGGAATCATATCATATTTTAAATGAAAATAATTCAATAAATATTAAAACAGATTGTTTTGAAATGAATAATATTTATAGAGCTATTAACGTTAACCAGTAAATTTGTTTTGAATTTGTAGCGTGGGAACGTAATTAAATTAAATTTGATAAACTCATATGTATAGATATATGTATATTGACAGATGCCTATAAGGAAACACTTATTCTGTTTCTAAACGTTAGCAAGTCATGATCATATTATATTTAAGAAAATTTAATTTCGATGGATTTATAAAGGAAAAATATTGTATATAATAATATTCAGTAAGTTAATTTAGATTAAAACGAGAGAAAAAAAGAAACATTTAAAAAAATTTTATAAATTTATTTATATATATATTTCAGTATTTATTCTTCCAAATAACTATGAATAAATGACACTGAACATGGACAAAACCATGTCCAAAACGTATATTATTGTCATATTTTAAAGAATAAAGAGGCTGGAAAAAAATTAAAAATGGAAAATTATTATGACCATCAATACAACCAACTAAGGAAAATGAAGTTATATATATATATATATATTGTGGCCGCCGTTCTCTCCGTCTCCCCTGTTCAGGCGGAAACGGAGATACCGGGGTCCTCAAATCCTGCCCCTTCGTCCCTTCCCGCGAACGGTAGGGTCGTTTTGGGGTTGGCACTCTGTCTCTTAAGAGCCCAAAGGAGTTTTTGGGGGCCAGTCAGGATCCTTTTGGGGATCCTGACGCGGTACGCAAGAAAACGAAACAAAAAAAAAAAAGAAACTCCTGAAAACAACAAAACGGAAATGCACAAAAAAAAACAACTCAATGATCACAAGAGGGAGTAAAGGGGGGGTTCGGCGAACTCAGGGAGGGCAGGAGTCCCAGAGGGGATCCTGCCTCCTTCTCAGAAAAAAAAAGGAGACTCACGCGGGAAATAAATAATAAAAAAGGCGCAACGGCGCAATTTATTGATAACAAAACTTCAACTATAATTTCGTGATAAAAAGAAATGAATCCGCAGTACAAGAGAAAGAGAAAAAAAAACGCAGCGAAAATCAAAAAGAAGAATAGCGCAATTCTGAACAGCAAAACAAAAAAACTTAAGAAAATTCGGAACTGAGAGGAACGGGGGGAACGCGACTAAAAACCTTCGAACTATTACGCACAGAAAAAAATAAAGAAAGAAATTCGTTACAAGAGAAAGGAACAAAAAAGAACGCGAAACCGTGTTACAACTCGATCGAAAAGGGGCACAGCAAAAGATAAGAGGGGATGCTCAAAAAGGGGGACAGAAAAGACGCGATGGGGGCTCAACTAAATCGGAAAAGGGACGGAAACCAAAAACTTTACAAGGGAGGACGAGAGCGGGAACAAAAAAAGAAACGAAAACGAATTAAAAAAAAAAAGGGGGAATGAGAAACGAGAAAGGGTACGGTACCCTTCTCGCTACCTTTTTCGCCGGATGTCTCGTCGGTCGTCGTGGGCGTCCGGGCACTCTACCTCCACTCCAGGAAGACGGCACCAGGCACTTGTCCCAATCCAATCGATGGACGAAAACCACGGGGGCGAAAAACGTGCTTCTCAATTTCGCACTCTGACACGGTAATCTCAATTTTAAGCGGCACTCTACGGCAGTCCAAAGATCTCTGGAGGTCGCCGCTAATTTGCGGGACCTCCATGCTCCAATTTCCCCTTCCTGTGGGGTCCGCTACTTAATTGGGCCAAGAGGTGCTGACCTCTTTCCGCTAGATCTTCGGGTCGATAGCCTCTACTAGTGTCCTTCCTTATCAAAGGATTCGTCGCCGGCGAATCTTCCTTATCGGCGTAGACCTTGCGTTGTCGTTATCCGGCGATAAGGGATACGCGAACGAGGGTACCGCAACGGGAATAATTCTTTAGGGTCCAAAAAAGGAAAAGGGGGAATTCGCGTGGGAGGAAAGAGGGTTTCAGCGTAGGGGGAAAAGGGAGGCTGTGCCCTCACCTATTCTTACATGGAGCTAATAATAACGCGCACGGTTCCGCACAAATACTCAATAAATTCCAAAAAAAAAAACAATCTTACATAATAGAAATAGCGCTAAACACAAAAAAAAAGAATATGATACAATCAATTTCGATACGGTACGCACAAGAAGAAAACAACATGATCATAGAGTGAAAAAAAAATGTAAAGAAAAGAACTACGATAAAGGCGCTTAACTAATGTTTAAGGGTCCCCCTCCTCTCAGGGGGATCCCTGGACTTCGACATAGCCGCCAATAAAATCAATAGTAATCCTTAATAAAAATGATCGATAACGAAAAGGCAAAAAAAAAAGACAGAGAAAAGAAATAATAGAAAAAAGAAAGAAAATAAAAAGTGCTCCCACCTGGAGAGGTGGCAAAATGCCACGTCACAATATATATACACAGGGTGGCCATAAAGTAAGTATCACTTTCAAAATTCGATATCTCAGACACCGTAAGAGAAAACCCTATAATCATATATATCATTTTATTCAGTGTAAAATGGGATTTCTTGCTAAATTTTTTCTGATTTTTTGGGGCATTTTGAAAAATCACTTAAATATGACCTTTTTCCTGATTCTACTCGATTTATCGCAAGTATGAACATTTTTGGTCAAGGTGACATTTAAATTAGATTATGATAACATAATCTGAAGAAAACGCAACGCCTTATGATGAGCTTGATACAATAATTGTCAATTTCAATTGATTTTTGATCATGAAAACATTAAATTATGCGCTAACGTTATGAATAAATTTAAAGGTTAGCGATGAAGAATGGCTTTGCTTGGTTCGATTCATCAACTCAAATCTGACTAATTTGGAAATGATAGTGTAGATTTTTTGAGTGCAAAACTTAAGCTCTATCACGACGAGAAGGTGGAAGCCCGTCGATGGAGGTTTTTTTTTTTTTTTTCGTTATTGTTTTTTCTTTCTATTGTTTTCTTAATTTTTGCTTCTCATTTTTTATTACTCTTTTTTGCTGAAATTTGCTTTTAATTTCGTCCTAATTGTGCAACATTTGTTCAGTGCGCCTCCCTTCATTTTCCGCATTAGTTAGATTCGAGTTGATGAATCGAACCAAGTGAAGCCCTTCTTCATCGTTAACCTAAAGATTTCTTGATAACGTTAGCGCGTAATTTAATGTTTTTCTGATCAAAAATCAATTGAAATTGACAATTATTGTATCAAGTACATCGTGAGGCATTGCGTTTTCTTCAGATTATGTTATCATAATCTAATTTGAATGTCACCTTGGCCAAAAACATTCATACTTGTGATAAATCCAGTAGAATCAGGAAAAAGGTCATATTTAAGTGATTTTTCAAAATGTACCAAAAAATCTAAAAAAATTGAGGAAGAAATCCCATTTTACCCTGAATAAAATGATATATATGATTATAGGGTTTTCTCTTACGGTGTCTGAGATATCGAATTTTGAAAGTGATACTTACTTTATGGCCACCCTGTATATATATATATATATGTAGCTACAGATGTGTAGGTGCCATATTAGAGCATTATAACCTTTTATCTCAGGGTTTCGAATAGAAGTGACCCCCACATTCATACTTGTAGTGCATCGTGAAAGGTCAGCCGCGGACCTTCGACATCAGAGGAACAAATCTTGGGCACAGAGGCAAAGACGCAGGGAACAGAGATGGAGACGAGAGACCACCACCACCAACAACAATTTCGGAGTTAACGAAAATCTGTCTCCGTTTCCCCAGATTCCGGTCACTCGACCGACAACCATTAAGAATAATATTAAGGAAGGAACTAATTGTTGAGGTTTTATTTTATCTTTATTCAAACCTTTTCCAGTGGAAACGGTTGGCTTCGGTTATAAAGAATTACAAAATCGAGATTACAATAAACTCTTGAAAGAAGAAAATCGCACTTTATACGACGCACTCTCGAAAAAGAAAAGGAAACAGGAACATACGTTTTACCAGTTTAATTCCAAATTCAGTTGACGGTTCTAACACGACCTCGCTCATGCTCGGTTCAAAGAAGAAGAAGGTAGTCACTTGAGCGAGATCGGTTCAAAACCGCCACGGTCACACACGATCGTGTGGCGCTCTAGTCGCGCTGCGCACGAGCGCCATCTCCTTCCGTCGCATGGAGCGCAGCATGCATAAGCGCATTAGGCTTAACACTAATAAAGTAAGCTTATTGGTGTCTCCCAGCATAAAACCGGGGGAACAACCTCCTCCTCCTGTTCTCACCAACATAGATGAGGACATCCAAATTCTTGCTCCTGCCCCTCGCCAGTTACTTCAACCTGACCCTCCTATCCAACATCCGTCCCTAATCCTCAGACCAGCAAGTCCACCTACCCCCGATATCAACCTCGATTCTTCGGATTGGGACGATGACCCAATAATTCGAGATTATTTCGAGATTTACCTCCCCGCTCTCCCCTCTTTTCCCCTTTCGGTACCGATCATATTGCGGGTCCGGGAATCAATAGAGTTACGTTTTCAGTTCCCCAATTCTCAAACATAAGTAAATTCATGTTGTTCCGAGACGTGAAATTAAGGGTTAATGAACCCAATTTATTAGAATGTATATTCTTATAAGAATTAACCAACCCTATTCTGGGAAATTATTTTTGTATTTTTAAAGACTGTTAATGAATTATTGAATTCCGAAATTTACTTCCTCTTCCTTTGATCACTGAGATTCCTTTCCCTAAAGTTCGCTAGTGAATAGTGAAACTTTTAAAAAGGAAAATTTCCGTCCTCGAAGGTCAATGGTCCAAATTGATCATTAACCCTTTGACGACGTAACAACTGTTTCATGCTTGCTTCGAGATTACTTATAACTTAATGATTGTGATAGATCTTATGATGAATTATAACGAAAAGAAGTATTTTAGGAGAGAGCCATTTGGTTCGTAACAATATATTTTCTTTCCACGGGTAACATCCTGCAAACTATTAAGGCCAGCGAAATAGAGGAACCCCGGAAGAAGGCAGTATACAACGCTGTAGCAACAGTCTTAAAAGTTGTCAGGCAGTCGAAGCGTCGGAGTTTGACAGTGAAGAAACGCATCGGAAAGATTGAACATCTCTTGCAGACCAGTGTGTGTCAGGTTTCAGAAAGCCTGCCAACACCCCTGCACGCGTTGCTCTCGGCGCAGATGCGCAACGCGGGAAAGACAAAATCAGCACGACGCTTCTCTGAAGAGGAGAAGGTATTAGCTTTAAGTTTACTAAAACAAAGTTCTAAAGCGTATCAATATTTAGCAAAGTTATTTCTTTTGCCAAGCATCGAAACTCTTAGGAAAATAATGTTGCAAATTCCACTAAAAACTGGAATTTGCAATAACGTGTTTGAAGAACTCAAACAGCAGTCCGAGTTATTTGTTGTTGAAAAAAGCAGATACGCGAGTCTGCTTTTTAATGAAATTAGTTTATCGCCGTCTTTACAATACAATCCCTCAATGGATGTAATTGAGGAATTTGTAGATACTGGTTTTTCGCATAATTTAGGTATCGCGGATCATGCTACAGTGCGGATGCTGAAGGTATACATGGTGTGCCACCGTGGAAACAACCTGTTGCGTATTCGTTTTGTAAAGGTTCCAACTCAGCTGATAACCTTGTTCGTACGTTTAAAGAAATAGTTCGCCGTGCAAGTCAGGCTGGTATAGTGATAGTAGCAACAGTTTGTCACCAAGGAAGCACAAATTGCAAAGCTATTCAAAGCTTAATAAGTTTCTCCAAAACAAATGCTTTTCAGAAATCGAATGTACTGCGGCATGATATTATTGTAATCGACAATAACATGATCGTACCGCTGTTTGATCCACCCCACTTATTAAAGTGTGTCCGGAACAATTTGTTGACAAAAGACTTGAGTTTTAAATTAGAAGACAACATTTCACGGGTGGCTGAATGGTCACACTTGAAAGATTTATATTTTATTGACAGCAGTAATGTTTCTTATCAGAATCGAATTTTGCAGAGACTTACTGCTAAACATGTAATTCCTGATAAAATTCCTAAAATGAAAGTAAAATATTGCGCTCATGTATCTAGTCGAACAGTTGGATCCGTTATGACGCTTACGAGCCGTAGCAAAACTACGAGGGGTGCGGTACAATAGCCCGCACGAAATTTGTCCCTCCTCCAGCGCCGCGAAGCGGAGCATCGAGAACTAGACGCGCTCGGCGAAAATAAGCAGACGAATTACTTGGTCGAATGATAGGTTCATGGTCGACGATACGAAAATTTCAAGCACAGGTCGAACAAATAAGGGAGACGTATGTTTTTTTATGTGCTGACATCCACTTTAAAGGGGTGAAACCCCCCCCCCCAAGTTTTATCCGAAAATCGTTTTTTTTATCATATCTCGGCTTCTAATAAATATTTTTCAATAAAACAAAGTAGAAAATATTTATCATAAGAAGTCGAAGATGTTAGGTGTGCTTATGACCCAAGGGGTTGCAACCCTTTATTTTATATTTAAAGAAAACTCGATTTTTGTATGCTTTTCAAGTAATACAGCGCATATAAACGATGATAAAAAATTTTTTTCTCTAAAACTACTTATATTTAATAAGTCAGTAAAATATAATATTATTCTTTTAATATTATATCAAAGTTACTTTTTATAACTATTACTATAGCTGCTCATTATTATCATTATTATTATTATTACTATGACTTTTTAACGACAAAACTATAAATATTTAAATTTTATTTTAAATATTAAAATTCACAAAATAATAATAATAATGATAATAATGAGCAGTTATAACAACTACAGTATATTATAATTTCTTAAAAATTTATAAACTTTTCTCAATTCATTAATTCATTATTTAGTTTGTTAACTATTCCAATCTCAACAAAATCGTTGATTGATAAATTTTGAAGTCATCAAATTCTAAAAAATTTAGAACATTTTTACAGATCAACCAAGATACCGATTTGTAATTTTTTTTAGAAATTCGAGAAATTCCTTCAAAGGGTATAGCCGAATAAGCATGATAAACGTGCCCCTAAACTAAATTGAACTTATGTGTTACGTCCTAAGACCACAGAAGGCGCTTTCGTTTTAGGGAAGAATGGACGGTAGCTAGAATCTTCCCAGGGAAGAAAGCTGCATCGAGATTTTCGGAGGCTTTGCTATAATTTAAACACTGACAAACACAAATATACAAAAACAAAAAAAAATTTATTAAACAATACACACAAAAAAAAATTTACAAATGATATTATTTAAAAGGGGTCCAACAACCTTAACCCTCCCTTAGTTGCTTTGTATTTGGAAAGGTGGGAGTTCGAAATAAAAACTGGTTCCCCGGTGTCCCCAAAAAGTTCAAAATATGTGTATAATTCCCGCCTGGGATCTCCTTTTGGGATGTCTTTAGCTTTTGGTCTATTGATATAATCAATAGATCGAAATCTAAAAGGAGTTTTCCAGGGGGTTCTAAGAGTAACCCGGACCACTGTGATACTCCGGACGGTCGGAGTGGAAGTTCGTGGTTGTTGCGGCTGTTGTTGTTGTTGTTGTTGTTGTTGTTGTTGTTGTTTCAACTGTGCCTCTATATGCGCCTCGACCGTTACGTTAGGGTCTAAATACACGGGAACGTGCAGGGCTTTGTTTAGCTTTTTTAGTGCAAGCTTCCTGCCTCCGCGGGCCTGTTTGCAGGGTCTCGTATTTTTTCCCACTAAAAAAAAATATATATATCAACTGGGTGGAAGAGGAGGTAAACCAGTGATGCACAAGAAGCGCTACAACTGGGTGGAAGAGGAGGTAAACCAGTGATGCACAAGAAGCGCTACAACTGGGTGGAAGAGGAGGTAAACCAGTGATGCACAAGAAGCGCTACAACTGGGTGGAAGAGGAGGTAAAGAGAGAAAGAAACCGTGGGCTTACTTACTTTTAAATTCTTAAAAGAAGAAAAGAATTAAAACTCGGTTTTCGTATGAAAATCTAACTTTACTCCTCGAAAGCTGAGTGAAGTGTAAGCCAAAATACAGAGTTTTTGGGTCTTTATATACTAAAACTAAGTTTACAAAATTGTTCCCTACTCCTACGTTTTCCATGAAAGTTCTTAGGGGTAGTTTACATTAGATATGTCCTTACATGCTATATCGTAAATTTTACATCTAACAGTTTCCGCCTAGTTCAAGAAACATATGTAATCATAAAATTTATCTACCCTTCACCGATCTTTTGAGAAAATTCCTGGTTGTTTGGATAGTATTTTAGAAGACAGCCGCTTATGCACTGTCATATGGAGACCCGAAGATATTCGGGGATACCCAAAGTTGATAAGAACATTACGCTGCGTGAGGTAGAATGGGTGGCTAATATTTTAATACTTTTAGTCCACAAATGCACTGAATGTAGTTGCGGGACGTAACATATGTTACGTCAATCGAAAGAGTTTTTTTGGAAATCCATTTCCACGAAGTTTTAACCACCTACCCCTATTACTAGGGTAGTTATTAAGCGAAACATGATTTACAGTTTAAACTTAATTTCTTTTTTTCTATTCCAGCAAACATTATGAAAAAAATCTGCAATACTGTAATTAGTATGTTATATATCATGAAATTTTTTCAGAATTTTTAGCTGAAAAATTTATTTTTTAAAAATTACAAAAGTTTTAATATTCAATTTTTTTAAACCCTTGCACTATTTTCACGAGTCTGACTCGTGATTAAAATTTTAGGCCAAACTTGAATATCACGAGTCAGACTCGTTGTCTAATTTCATGCCAAACATGAATATCACGAATCTGACTCGTAATCGACATTTCGGGCCAAACATGAATATCACGAGCCGTACTCGTGATTTTTTAAATAAAACGTGGTATTTTTAAAATTTATTGCAATCATATGTAATAATTAAAATACTTTTAAAAAGTTTTTATTCAAATTCATTTGAATTTCACAAGTTCCAACACTCGGGCTCCGCCACTTCGCCTCTTTTCGCGACCATTCGAGTGCACAGTTAGGTAAGGCTTCTTGCGAATTTCAGCGTAGTGCAAGGGGTTAATTGAAATTAATATATAATAATTTTTCAAGATTTTTGGGAATGGTGCAACAAAATGAAAAAAATTAAAAATTACTTTTTTCTCATTTTACTGTGTATAGAAGTAGCTATTAGTCAAGGTTGTTAATCTTGGCAATTCTTTTTGATATAGGTGAGAAACTAATTAGTAATGATGGATCGAACTATTTACTGCACAACAATATCTTCAAATGTAAAAACAAGATGAATCCGTTCAAAGTAACGTATATTTCTGCTATTATGATTATACTGCAAGAAATATACATATTTTATATTACTTAAATAAGTATTTGAATTTTACCAACTATTACGAGCAGTTTTTTCATTTTTTAAATGCCATGTGTTTGATACAATAAATATTTAAATTCTATAAACTGTTACGAGCAGTTTTTTGATTTTTAAGATGGTATACTGAATTAGGAGGCCTAAAAAAAGCGTTTTTTTGAGAATTTTTTTAGGATAGAAAAAATTATTGAATCTATCGAACTTTTAAAAATATTTTGATATATATTTGAGTTGTGTGTACAAATTTTTTCATTAAGAAATATCGAACTGGTGTCGACTATGACGCACATTTGTAAATAAAAAACTGCTTATAATAGTTGGTGGGTTTGAATTACGTATTTTATCTAACATATATATTGGTTTGGCAACTAAGTAATTGCGGATTTTTCAAAGCAAATAAATGACAAAATCCGCAATTACTTGGTTGTCAACCCAATAATTTAAATATAAAAAAGTATTTGTAACAGTTGGTAGAATTGAAATGTTCATTTTCTCAAACACATGGCATTTAAAAAATAAAAAAACTATTCGTAATAGTTTAAAATATGTATATTTCTTACAATATAATCATAATACCAGAAATATACGTTACTTTGAACGGATTTATCTTGTTTTGACATTTGAAGATACTGTTGTGCAGTAAATAGTTCGATCCATCATTACTAATTAGTTTCTCACTTATATCAAAGAGAATTGCCAAGATTAACAACCTTGACTAATATCAGGTGCGCAACTAAGTTCCCGGGTTTTTTTCGATCAAATAAAAATTGAAATTTCAAAAATAATACAAAAAATGGTTTATTCAAAATATCGGCCATCACTAGCTATACACTTTTGCCATTTATCTGGCAATACATGAATACCTCGACGATAAAACAACGTGTCTTTTGAGTGAAACCATTCATCCAACCAATTTTTAACTTCTTCAAAGTTTTTTAAATGCACCCCTGCCAAACCATGCGCCATCGATCGGAACAAATGGTAATCTGAAGGCGCTAGGTCTGGTGAATAGGGCGGGTGCGGTAGTAGGTCCCATTGCTGATACATTGGCGAGTAACATTTAATGCTTCCGCAAGTTGATCTTGTGTTTGCGTATCATCTTCATCCAATAACACTTGCAGATCGGCGTCCTCCATTGTTTTTGGTCTTCCGGAGCGCTCCTTGTCTTTAATATCGAAATCGCCACTTTTGAAGCGTTTAAACCAATCCTCGCAAGTAGTTTTCGATGGTGCATGTTCGCTGTAGGCTTTCTCAAGAAAACGACGTACTTCAGCAGCAGTGTTTTTAAACTTAAAATAAAAAAGCAAAACTTCCCGCAAATGCTGTTTATTTGGCACAAAACTCGACATTGTTATTGTTAGAAATAAACTTTTGCGTAGCAATATTTTTTAGTATTATAATTGGTAATTGTTTGGAGATGTTTATAATATAAAACCAATTCAAATTCACGCATGTATTACGACTACACGTGACGCTAGCGCAATCTCTTGTGAAACCCGGGAACTTAGTTGCGCACCTGATAGTTACTTCTATACACAGTGAAATTAGAAAAAAGTAATTTCTATTTTTTTCATTTTGTTGCACCATTCCCAAAAATCTGGAAAAATTATGAATTAGTAGACATTAAAAAAAGCTTCTACCGTAAAAATATCAAGTTTGTCACTCGATAATTTCAATTAAAACACTGAATATTAAAACTTTTGTAATTTTTTAAAAATAAATTTTTCAGCAAATATTCTGAAAAAATTTCATTATATATAACATACTAATTACAGTATTGCAGATTTTTTTCATAATTTTTGCTGGAATAGGAAAAAAGAAATTAAGTTTAAACTGTAAATCGTGTTTCGCTTAATAACTACGCTAGTAATAAGGGTAGGTGGTTAAAACTTCGGGGAAATGGATTTCCTAGAAAGCTCTTTCGATTGACGTAACATAAGTTCAATTTGGTTTAGGGACACGTTTATCATGCTTATTCGGCTATACTCTTTGAAGGAATTTCTCGAGTTTCTAAAAAAATTACAAATCGGTATCTTGGTTGATTTGTAAAAATGTTATCAATTTTTTAGAATTTGATGACTTCAAAATTTATCTATCAACGACTTTGTTGAGATTGCAATAGTTAACAAACTAAATAATGAATTAATGAATTGAAAAAAGTTCATAAATTTTGAAGAAATTATAATATATTGTAGTTGTTATAACTGCTCATTATTATCATTATTATTATTATTTTGTGAATTTTAATATTTAAAATAAAATTTACATATTTATAGTTTTGTCGTTAAAAAGTAATAGTAATAATAATAATAATAATGATAATAATGAGCAGCTATAGTAGTAGTTATAAAAAGTAACTCTGATATAATATTAAAAGAATATTATATTTTACTAACTTATTAAATATAAGTAGTTTTAGAGAAAAAATTTTTTATCATCATTTATATGCGCTGTATATTACCTTAAGGGGTAGTTTACGGTATTCGGGGGCGGTTGCGTAAGAAGTCCTGAACCGCGACAACTGAAATATTCGATAGAGTAAACGGAAATGCTTTTCTTTATTTTTGTTCAGTTCATACTCTGGTTTATATGAAGAAAAAAAGCATAAAAAATCGAGTTTTCTTTAAATATAAAATAAAGGGTTGCAACCCCTTGGGTCATAAACACACCTAATATCTTCGACTTCTTATGATAAATATTTTCCACTTTGTTTTATTGAAAAATATTTATTAGAAGTCGAGATATGATAAAAAAAACGATTTTCGGATAAAACTGGGGGGGGGTTTCACCCCTTTAAAGTGGATGTCAGCACATAAAAAAAACATACGTCTCCCTTATTTGTTCGAGTATTACATCATATCAAAAAATTATTAAAATCGGTGAGGTCGGGTTGGAAACTGGTGAAATCGGGTTCCGACCTACCCGATAAAAACACATGCGCCGGACCTGTGCTTGAAATTTTCGTATCGTCGACTATGAACCTATCATTCGACCAAGTAATTCGTCTGCTTATTTTCGCCGAGCGCGTCTAGTTCTTGATGCTCCGCTTCGCGGCGCTGGAGGAGGGACAACTTTCGTGCGGGCTATTGTACGCGTGAAATGTCGAGTGAAGGAATTGACACGGCTCAACTTATTCATTTTATGAATAATTCTTTCCTCAGTGTCAATAGTAGTGTTGCAAATTCAACAAATGAAACGGATATGACCCACACAGATATTTGGAACATAGTTATTTCACTTTTTCGTAACATGAGTTTTCTGAAAAGAAAGCCTGCGGATAAGGAGCATCCAAAGGTACTGCATAATTGGATTAGGATTCTTCAAAAGTCAAAATTTTAAAACCTCATCTGTGCGATCTTGGTTTTTCTGAATTTATTACGCGTAATTTAAATCAAGACGCACTTGAAAATTTTTTTGGACAAATTAGACAGCATGGTGTTCGCAATACTAATCCAACGTGCAGAGCCTTTCATTCCTATTACCGAACATTACTCCTCAATTCATATTCGCAATTGGTATGTGGGAATACGAATCGCGAATCTGATGAATCCGCAAGGTTTTTATTTAATTTAAGAAAATATATATCAGTTGCTCCACGTGCAACGACGGATGAAACCTGTTCAATTCCATTAAATTGTAATTTTTCGAGTGCACCTGAATTAGCTATTCAGGCTGCCATTCAATATGTATCGCGAATTATTCGAAAAATAAATATTTGCAAAAGTTGTTTAGCATTGTTTTACGAAATTGTTAATTTCGGGGAATATTCGTTGATGCATAGTGAATGAACATTTTTAATTTCTACGGTCGTATCTATTTGCTATAGTAATGTTTCGGACATGACACACATTCCCGGTCTTGTCATGGCTCTTGAATTACAAATTTCGGAGTACATAAAATTTGATTCCATATGCTCCGAACATGGGAATGAGAGTTCACTGTGAAACGTAGTGCGAAACGGACATGTTTCGGTGTCGCTCGTGTTCACGTGTTCAAAATCCTATTCTATTGGCAGTTCCCTGATTGGAAGTGATTCGATAGTTATAGTGATAGATCATCTTCTGAAATGCAAATACAGTTCCTGTATCTAAATATCCTGTAGATAAATGAGCCGTTCAATGCACAAATCGATTAACTCCATTTTTTTCCATTTTTAAAATTTGTTATTTAATAAGAATTTTAAAAAGAAATATATGTTATTTTATCATTTTTGTCAATTTTATTTTTTATCGACTTAATCTATCTGTTCACTGAGCGGTTCAAATGAGTGTCTCTATTGGTAGAGATGCTCAACCTCAACTTTTGTTAAACAACACAGTAAACAACACCATAATGTCTTCATCAAAAGGATCATACGTTCAAGTAACTCAGAATGTTAGCTTTCCCAAAAAAGGGCCATCGTTACGGACGCAGTTGAAGGATTGACCATTAAAGATTATACAATGGCTATTGGCAAAGTAGTAGGTCCCAGTAATATTCGCTTCGTTTTTAGAATATCCCACGGTAGAGTCTGTTTATATCTAAGCAGTGAAGCAACGGTAGACAACTTGCTTACCACTTATAAGAACATTAACGTAAACAATCACACTCTCGAATTACGACCACTAGTTCCCAAAGCTAAACGTGTGATACTTTCCAATGTATGTCCAATAATTCCACACGCTGTCATCGAAGACAAATTATTGGAACTGAACGTTACGAAAAAGTCCATAATATCTTTTATTAAAGCAGGAATTAACGACCTTGGGTACACTCATATACCCAGCTTCAGGAGACAGGTGTATATTGAGCCAGGAGATATTATTAAACTGCCAAGCGCAATTGATATAAATTATGAAAATACTTTGTATTGGATATATATCTCCACTGAGAAATTAACCTATTTGCTTTGTAAAGAAGAAGGACATCTTGCCAAATACTGTAAAAACGGGGTTACCAGCGACAAAGAACCACAAATCATGTCTCCACCGGTTGCACCTTCTTCTACCCCAGAGGTTATTCTTTCAAAACATTCAAAGAAAATACAAAGTAATTCACCTGCTAATTAAGAAAAAAGGGTCTTCAAAATTCCTAGTGTTGGAGGCATAAAACGCGCCTTTTCGACTACCAGTTCTACCATTGAAGGTGCATCAGAAATCAACACTACAGATAAATCCGCGAATATAATCAACGAAATTACAGAAATAAAAAAACTCTGACAGTAAAAAACCAGAAAAGAAGAAAACAAAAAAAGTCTACCTCACAGTTGATATTAAAGAGCATTGGATCCAGCAAACTCATGCATCTCAAACAAAATGCACGACTTCCCCCTTAACTTCGAAAATCTGTGTAATTTCCTCGAAGAAAGCTTTGTAAATCAGGATTTAGGCAGTGGAACTTCAAAATCCACCGATGATGTGTCTGCTTTAATTAATATGATAGTGGGCACGCATGACCACATTAAGCATAGAAAATTGAAATATCCAATAAGCAGAACCATTAAAAAACTAACGTCTCCATACAAACATGATGTCACAAATGAAGAACCCAGCTCCTCTGAAGATTAACTATGCCTAATACAAATCTACTTCATCAGTCGAATTCGGTGAACCCATCGATACTACCAAGCAGCACTTTTTCAAACCTTCGTCTACTCTTTTGGAACACAAGAAGCATCCTTCAACGCAAAGAAGAAATAGAACTACTTTTGAACAAGCTGGACATACTTGTGTGTTTAGAATCGTGGTTATCGCCTGAAAAAGACTTACAATTTTCCGGATTTAATATTTATAGAAAAAATCGGATACACTCACAAGGAAGGTACCTGAGGTGTACCTCACCGATTTTGATGAAATTTTAGTATGTTATAGTTCTTGAAAAAATTATCCATACTTTTTTTTTCGTTTCAGCGGTAAAAGACTTTTAAAGGGTGAAAACCACCCTCAAAGTTGACCCCAAAAAACGTTTTTTTGATATATTTCGGCCCCTAATGAATATTTTGCAATGGGACAAAATGGAAAATGTTCCTTGCGAACAACGCTATTTGATGGATGTTTTTTTACCATAGGGTTTGCAACCCCTATTTTTTATTTCGGAAAAACGTTATATCATTGATATATTCACTGTAAAAAATCAATTTTAGCCTTAAAAAATTAGAAAAAAATGTTTTTGTAAATTAAATGAAATAATTAAGTTGACATATTTCGGGATTTTGCGAATAAGCACCTCTACAAATCGTCCACTATTTTTTAAAGCGAATATTCATTTGTGACAATAACAGCGCATTTCTTCCCTTAAACATACTCTCCCAGTGAGCTAAATATTATTTTCTATCAAGTACGATAGTTCAACGATATTTTTGAACAAAACAGAATTATGGGGTGACAAATTTCCACCCCCTAGTAACTTTTTTTTATATATCTCCGCTCCTAATGAATATTTTGAGATGGTACCTAATCGAAAAAATTATTGTTCTGAAATGCACGTAACCTCGGTTTTTATTTCTATAAACTGAAGCACACCGAATCTTATGGGGTTTGTAAAGTACGGTATAGTGGTAAAATAATCCCTTATATGTTTGTATAATTTACACTGTTGAATTTATTTGTAAGGTAGGTGACTAATTAAGTGATGTCAAACTGTAAATATGAAATAACAGAACTAATTTTGTTGTATTTATATGTTCTACATTTTCCGATTGAAATATATTAGTCTACAAGGTTTTGACAAAATAGTAATTTTCACAGAAATGTTTAAAACACAATGACTTTTTGCACCAAGCACAACGAATTATAGCAAAATTTCTGCAACCTTCGATTTCGCAATGCGTTTTGCAGTTATCCCCAAGACCAAAATCTACACGATTATCAATTTTTTTCATGTTTTTCATTAATGTAACCGCTTTTATACCAAGATCACTTTATATATTCATATACAATTTTTTGATAAATAATTTTTAACAGATTTCCATTTCAAAAATCAAAGTTGACCTAGACTCGATCTTAAAAAAGCCACTCAAAGTCAAATTTTTTGCTACAGTTTTATACTTCCCATTAGACTCTGCAACTTCTGTATGAAAACATTTTTTTTCAAATTTTTTAATAAATTATTCAAAATCTTAAAAATTAAATATGAATAAAATGGGCGATTTCAGATATTGTACAATGCAGATGATGTAAAAAAACATTATGTTTGAAACATTTCTATGAAGATTACTATTTTGTCAAAACCTTATATTTCAAACGGAAAATGTAGAACATATAATTTGCAACAATATTAGTTCTGATATTTAATATTTACAGTTTGAAATTAAAATTAATTGAAAGTTATGCACTTAATTAGTCACCTACCTTACAAATAAATTCAACAGTGTAAATTATACAAAAATATAAGAGATTATTTTACCACTATATCGTACTCTACAAACCCCATAAGTTTCTGTGTGCTTCAGTTTATAGAAATAATAACCGAAGTTACGTGGATTTTACAATAAATTTTTTCCATTAGGTACCATCAAAAAAAATTACTAGAGGGTGGAAATTTATCACCCCATAAATCTGTTTTGTTCAAAAATATCGTTGCACTATCGTGCTTGATAGAAAATAATATTTAACTCACAGGGAGAGTATGTTTAATGGGAGAAATGGGCTGTTATTGTCACAAATGAATATTCGCTTTAAAAGCTAGTTGACGATTTGTAGGGGTGCTTATTCCCAAAATCCCGAAATATGTCAACTTAATTATTTCATTTAATTTACAAAAACATTTTTTTCTAATTTTTTAAGGCTAAAATTGATTTTTTACAGTGAATATATCAACGATATAACGTTTTTCCGAAATAAAAAATAGGGATTGCAAACACTATGGTAAAAGAAACATCCACCAACTAGCATTTTTCGCAAGGAACACTTTCCATTTTGTTCCACCTCAAAATATTCATTAGGGGCCGAAATATGTCAAATAAACTTTTTTTGGCGTCAACTTTAAGGGTGGTTTTCACCCCTTCAAGTCTTTTACCGCAGAAACGAAAAAATACGTGTCGATTATTTTTTCACGAACTATAACATACTAAAATTTCATCAAAATCGGTGAGGTACACCTCAGGTACCTTCCTTGTCAGCTGGGAGAGGTATAATTGTAACAGTACGTAAGAACGTTTTTTGAAGTAAATTTCCCCCCTCCCCTCCTGAGTGCTCTGTCGAAGTCGGTAGAATTGAAATCACCAATACTAATCCTTCTCTAGAAATAATAGCTTGCTGCGGATTTCCAGGTTCTATTCTTTCTCAAGATCAGTGGAATCAAATTACCGATAACTTCGGTATACGAAACAATTGCATTATAATGGGGGATTTTAACGCACACCATACGTCATGGAACAGTTCTGATACTGACCTAAACGGTGAAAAATTCTTACAAGCTATCATTAACAATAATATTTTTCTCCACAACGCAAATTCATTCACTCATATAGATCTCTATCGGAATAAAAAATCAAACATTGATCTCATTCTGACGTTTACGCCTCATTACGCCTGCGCGTAACTTCTTCTTTGGGGGATTTTGAATCATTTGGGCAATTGCAACTGAACAGTCACGATTACCCAAATGACTAAAAATCCCCCAAAGAAGTTACGCTCAGGCGTTCGAGCGTAGAGTAAACTTGAATCGAAGAAAATTGATGCTGAGTTATAGAATATATCAGGGAGTCAAATTTTGTTGCGGTTTCTTAAAACTGAAGGTCGGAGGAATATTTGGCGCCCGAAATCAAAAAAATCAAAGCATGAGAACATTATTAAAAATTCAATTGTTTATTAACTTGTTATAAATAAATAGGTAAATAAATAAATTTATAAATACGGTTTATTTTATTTAAAAATATGAACTTTAATAAACCTCTCATAAAATTTCCATAACGTTTCGTTAAAAATTGTCCGAGTAATTATTTTTTTAATTAAAAGTGATTAAAATATTTAAACATACGTATCAATAATAAAAATTGAAATTTTGCAAAATCCTTTGAGGGTATGTTTAGTAATGGTATAAGCATTCATTTGATTCATGTTTCGTAAAAATCGACGACCTAGTGGTTTTTGGGGGTGCTCACTTGACGTGTTTTGTCTCAATACTACTAACAAAAGAACTGTTAATTACCTTATACACAGGAACCCAGTTTCCTGGTGGGACTTTGAATGCGATAAATTTAAAAGATTAAGAAAAGCTTACTATAAAAAGTGGTAATGTACAAATATCCTTTCTGACTTAGTCAATTATAAAAAAAAGCCGCGCAAACCAAACGACTACTCAAGAAAAAGAAAAGATAGCTTTCGAAATTTCGCCAAGAGCATCAGCTTCCATACCGACATAAAATTTATCTGGGAAAAATTAAGATTTTAAAAAATAAATTGTGACGTGGATCTTGGTATCCCTTCGTTGGGGTGTCGATACGCCCCACACGTCACAATCGCCCTGAAATCCTGAAATCGAAATAACGGGAAAAGGGCTCGATCGTGGGCGCCAGGTGCTATGCACCGCGATCTAACTCAGGAAACGAAAATGGTAGAGGGGAGGGTTCGCATAAACGACACGTTCGACAAGCAAGATAAAATAAAAATAAATATAATTGCGGATAACAAAATAGTCGAAATAAAAGAAAAGAAAATCCTACAAAATGAATACTAAGAAATAACAGAAAAACAAAGAAACGGGGCGAGGTAGCGCGAACGAAGCGACGAGCTCGCTCAAGATGGCCACCTGTCAACTCAGGTGGCTCGACCTCCTGAGCTCCCTCGATTCTTTCCAAAAGAAATACGAATTCGGAACTCACGCTTCCTCCGTTCTGGGTCCCGGATGGCGATCTTTACTCTCCGTCGACGATATCGAAAAATGGGATATTTGTCCCTTGACCGGGTCGCCTTCCTTTTTCGCGTTCTCTCTTTCTTTCTTTCTCTCTCTCTCTGTCTCTCTCTCTCTTTATCCGCGTGGGCACGTGTATACGGGTTTACGTCCAGCGTAGAAGTGAAGAAGTCGGCTTCACTTCCGGCGTCTTCTTCTCGATCTCGGAGCTACGAGTCTCCCCATTGGCTGCGAGTGACGACTCGTACCCCTCGAGCCATCCAGCGAGCCTTCTGGTGGATGGAAATCGGTGATGGCCTCGACTTCGAGGTAGAAACGATTCCCATTACTCCTGGAGGATCGTCTCTCGATTTTTCCTCTCTGGGACGGCGTCGAAAACCCTTCTTGACGTGTTCCGGAGCTGATTTTCCTCCTTCCACCAACGGCTACTTCGACTGACGTAGTCTCGGTGACGTCAGTACCGGTTCGTCTTCGCGATTAATCTCCACGTGGTCGAAAGTCTGGTCCCCGTCATCTTCGACAGATGGCGCCTCGTGTTCGGTTATCGCGATTCGCCTCGACCCGTTTCGAATCTACTCTTATCGACGCTACGATCTCTAATGCGAATCTAATCTATATTTCGGCCGCCTTAATTCTAACAATATTTTATGTCGCTCTTATACCGCGGAATAACTTAACCTAAGTGTTTGTTGACTTCCACGGTGGACGTGTATGCGATCGATCCATGCCGATCGATCGTATTGATTGAATTTCGCGGCGCGAATAGTCGTGGGGAAAGTGCGTGGGAGGTTCGAGATCTTTGTATCAGGGAATCGATATTCCCTGTTACAAAATGGGTTAAAACAAACGCAACAAGCGTAACGCAAAATCTACAATTCGAGAATAAAATCCTAACAGCACTTAATAAAATTAGCTCCCTAGCAAACTATTCGAAACACTTATTAAAAATAGACTACAGTGGTGGTTAGAACACAATAATCTACTCCCAATAAGTCAAACAAGATTTCGTAAAAGGCAGTCGTGTTCTGACAACCTTACTAGTTTGACTTTGTCAGTGAGAGAAGGATTTCTTAATAAAGAGTATACATTAGCAGTGTTCTTAGATATCCAAGACGCTTTTGATAACGTTAATAACGACATTCTACTAAATAAATTAGCATTCAACGGCTGTTCATACCACCTCATAAGATTTGTGAAATTTCTTACATATCAGCGGGAAATTTTCACAGAATTAACGGGCAATACAGTTAGATACGTCTACAAAGGCGTCCCTCAGGGAGGGGTCCTTAGCTCACTATTGTATATACTATACGTTTCAGACGTCATTAATAACTTGCCTAGATATGTTTCCGTTTCTCAATTTGCGGATGATTTTACAATCTATTCGAAAGCTTTCCCTTTAGGTGAATGCAAACGTCTCATTGAAAGATCTATATCTGTAATCAAAGACAATTTTCTTTCCCGAGGATTAGAATTATGCCCGCAGAAAACTGCGCTACTTCATTTTAACAAAATAAAATATTATTTCTGGGAAAACTGAAATTAAAATAGGTGAGTGTGTAATCAAATCTTCTGACTATCCGGTTCTTAGGTATAATCTTTGATTACAGTATGACCTTTCAATCTCATCTGAATTTCGTTCAAAGAAAATGTGTTAACGCTCTTAATATTGTTAAATTTCTTTGTTAAATAAGATGGGGTTCTGACCC
This sequence comes from Gasteruption jaculator, assembly GCA_949825005.1. Taxonomy (NCBI): domain Eukaryota; kingdom Metazoa; phylum Arthropoda; class Insecta; order Hymenoptera; family Gasteruptiidae; genus Gasteruption; species Gasteruption jaculator. Next base: position 22,964 of record CATKWD010000138.1, read on the forward strand.
AATAACGCTTTTAACTTTATACAAGAGTTTTGTTCGTTCACATATCGATTATGGATGCTTTATCTATTTTCCATTTCGTAAAAACTTGAGAGATAAATTAGAAAAAATACAATATTCTTCGATTAGATCTGCCTTAGGGTGTCGAATAATTACACCCACCAATATATTGTTAGCGGAACCGAAACTTCCGCTTATTTGTGAACGATCAAAATTTTTATGTTATAACTACTTAGCAAAGGTCTTTTCGAACACCAGCCTGCAAATTAATAAGACAATCACCCAATTTCATTTAAATACTATAATGTTTAAACGTAAGAGAAAATGCCTCTTGAAACAGTGTATTGATAATGTCCTTGGCATTAAGAAGGATCTATGGATTAATAATCACTACGATATTTACCGTTCGGAATACAATACCATGACGAACACAATTCTAATTAATACCGAACTTGGAAACACTCTCAAAAATAGTAGTCATCCTAATGTCATCTTAATCATAGTAGTCATCCTAATGTCATCTTAAATAACCTATCTGACGGAAAAGTTAAGCAAACTCGGTCTAATTCCACCACTTAATGTTCAATCCTTACTTCATAAGCCGATCATCGAAGCGTGTCTCGTAATTCACAGCTATAAAAAAAAATAATATAGAAGTATAAAATGTCATCCATCGCAAAAATTACTTATACTCGACTATAACGTTTCATAAAAAGATGTTATGCCCATAAATTTGTGTAACTTCTTGTACAATTAGTTGTAAGCCTCATGTACAGCTTTATAATTCTCTTACGAGAGTTAAACTTAAGCTTAAATAAAAAAAACATGGAAATTATTTGACAACATATATCATACGTAACTGTATCATATATGTTGTCGAAACTTATGTACGTCAAGATAATCGCAATATAAGTGGATTTAAACAGAGAATGGGATCCACTTCTAACGCGACCTATTAATGTCTGTACACGAAATTATATAAGTAAGACTGGACTTACGTTTTAATAGGTTGTACTTAAATTAAAATTTCTGTTATTGACAAAAAGGTCTACTTTTTGTCAATATCTTTCAGTACTTCATTTTTTTCATTTGAGTTCTTTTTATTGTACTTTATTTGCCTAATAATAAATCCAGTCTTGTATGAAGGTTACTCATGTATAGTATATTTTTATTTTATATGTAGTGTGACGACAAACGGACTCTATTAGAATTTCTATTCCCTTAAAATGACAATATCGTGTTTCCCGTAAACTTGTACGTCCCGGATAATCAATCGGAGAGGAGATACATTCGTGGGGTCTCGGGACAAGATAAAAGAATACACGACGCGTCTTGGGTAAGAAAAAAAGTAGCTAAAGAATATATTTTTCGGAGACAACAAAACGATTTATAGAGATAAAGGTTTTAATACAACCAACTTAGTTTTTCTTGTGTATCATTAACGACTTAATTATACATTCTCTCTCATTCTACACACACATGGGCATCAACTACTCATCAGGATCGTCAAGATCCCTTTTTTTATTTAATCGGTCAAATATGGATATCAAAATATTATACTAGATTAATTATTCTAAAGATTTCCGCAACGCAGAACAAAGTATTTATCGTATGCAAAATTCGCGTTTTAATCCAAATTTCAAAGGGTTAATCTTTAAGAAAGACTGTCGCATTCTCAACAACTTTAGATTATCCCGTATGGAAAATTGTACTTATCGGTGACATCTCTTGATAAGATGATCGACAGGATTCGGCATCCCAACGCAGCGCAATCTCCAAGGTGTGCTGCGTGCAGCTACGGGCCTCGTTTAATCCCCGATGACGTAACAACAGCTGTCGACGCGTGAGTATGGTTCTTCCAACCATACAGCGATTAAATCCCTTTGGCTTCCAATGCGAGAGTGAGAGACGCCTGCGTGTCTCTTATTATCTCGTGTCCGCGTTCCGTTCCAGGAACGTTAAAGGTAAATTAGTTATGAGAGTGTCAAACAGCTAATTTCCCTTAGACCTGGATAACGACGAAAGGGACACTTCCCTCATGCTTCATGTGTCGCATTTACCATGGACCACCATGGATCCCAATTGATCGCTGACGACTCACAGAGAATTAAAGTTCGTCCCGATCGATTATAGTATTTGATAAAACAAAGTCCACAGCACATCCAAATCCACTGAATTTTTCAGATTACAGTCACTCCACTTGTTTTGTTTAAGTACACACGCGAAACACCACCGGTTTCGCTGCTGCGTTCAACGTTTGGGTATCGAACTCGATACCAGTTCGTTTTATGATTACGGCATAAGCCGTCACAAGGCGTACAAAGTGTACGAAATGTCTGCACTCAGCAAGCAATGGCCCATAAAATATCCAACACGAAGTATCACAAGTGGTTCTTATGTGGAAAACAAAATTTGTCCCGCGAAAAGGCAAACGTACGAGAGTGTCGAAAATACAGACGGTCAAGACGAACGATTGCGAGCAAGTTTAACAGGTAAGTGTCCCGACCTCACCGCAGAACCTCTATTTAACGGTTCCCGATGGAAGGGACTTAATTCCCTGAGGAATTTAATTAACCGAGGATCAAACTGAGGCTCGAACAATCTTAATCCAACTCTGGACCTTTCAGCCACTTAACTCTTTTTTCACGGGCTAATTTTTTATAAGGATTATTATTGTTCTCACTTGCTCGTTTCTATTGCCACATTCCAACGTGAACGCTTCAGTTTACCTGTGTTTCTATGCTCCCCTCCCGAGACCATTGTACGAAATTTTTAACTCATTTCTAATATTCGTAGAAGTCTAGATTCGTCATTTGAATTTAATCTTTCTACCGGAGCAGAAATAAGTGTGTACTTTTTCACAGTGTCACAGTATGTATACGTATGAGTGTGTGAATATAAAAATTATTATATGTATTCTTTTATAAATATAATATATGTATATATATGGCATGAACATTTAAAGACAGCGAGAGTTATGGTTCTTCGCCTAAGATCATGAGTAATCACGTTTTTAGGCGCAAAGCTACGATTCTCGCTGACTAAATGTTTATACTTTATTATATATTATTACATATGATTAAATATATGTGCAGAGTGTAACTTAGGGTCTATTTCTTAGAGTAAAAGGATTGTTTGGGGACATCTGGCTACTCTGGGGTCGGTCCCCAAAGTTCTCTCAGCTGATGGTATACTTTGATGCCTGTCCCCAAAGCACTTTTCATTCATAAGTGTAATTTGAGACCAGTAAAAATTATGTAAGAACGCGTTACGGTGAAGACCTTCTTATGATCGATTTATTGTCCTTGAAGTAAGCGCTGTTTTAGATTTACTGAAAATATAGTATTTTCCTTAACAAAATAATAAAATTTCAACGCGTTATATCTGCAAAACATACGAAATAGGCATTTGCTTGGGATTGAAATACGGAAAAATATATTAATTTTAAAAAAGAGTAATAATATTTTTATTCGACATTCTTAACCAAAAAACAAAAATTATTCTGGACACAATTTAACACTTTTTGACTTCCTATGTGCTTGTACAATTGGCACGAAGAAAGCATTTGCAGTACACCCCAAAAAAGACCTTAAGGTAGTTCTCTAATAAAAGTGATTTTCGCTGATGTTTATGATTTTGTAGTATTTCATAGATTATGATTCGACCTATATGCTGGTATTTTTTTTAGGTAGCAACCGGTATTCATTTTTAAGATATTTGATAATAAACTTCGTACTTTTAACATGGGAGTATATGGGAAACACATCTACGATGGTGATGTAATTGCTTATTCTATTAAAAGTACCTCGTTTGGATTTTTGAAAAACTAAAATATTATAAATGTGAATATGACAATTCATATGAGATCTCGTAAAACATACCTTCCGGTATTTAATTAAAAGATATTTTAATCTGAAGTGAACGTTTTTACACGACTTTCGTACGACTCAAAAGAACAAGGGGGAGGTAGCAAAGAAACTTGACAACGCTGCGGGGCTGCGGGGATCTCATAACCTGCAATAATCAACTCTGTGACATGACATTCTACCTACAATATAATATATAATATATATATCGAACATAATATGAAATGCATACGAATATAGCATTGAACATAAAACAAATTGCGAATGGAAACTGAAATTCTAGGGTTAGGAGTCGACTCAGCAGCCGCATAAGCTTAGAGCGGTGTTGCCAGACTTCTTT
>CATKWD010000139.1:0-23063 GCA_949825005.1 Gasteruption jaculator
AAAAGAGTCCATGATGATTGAACGAGAAAATAAGCAAAATAACCTCGAGATATACTAATCCGAGGAAAGCAAAACAGAGGATTCGACTCACTCGATGAGTCGAATCGATGCCGAGTGAATGGGTTGAGTAATTAACATCAATTCATTCACCGGAACTACATTGATTAGTTACATCATTCATGATTCGAATGATTTGAAGCAATTAAGTTTGATAAATAATTAAAGTTATCATGATTTAAGAGTTTCATAACCTCAAAACGGATATGCTTCCGTTCTGAGAAAAAAAGAAGCGGATTCAACTCACTAGATGAGGAATCTGCCTGTAAATTATAATAATGGGCTCGCACAATGAGCTTATTAAACACTTTTATAACAACAATTAATGAACAACACTGATTCTATGAAGTATTTCAAAGAATCAGTGTCGAAACAAAAGACATAACCTCAAAACCAAACATGCGATGTTTTGAGACAAAGAAAAGTCTTTTAATAAGAATTAATATTGCAAATTATTAATTAAAATAAACAAACCTTCAAAGAAAGCACCTTAGCCAAATTAATAAAGAAAACACAGTTTTCCTCTAATTAAAGAAAGCACTCACTGCACATGCACTTTGCACATTATAGATTGCTTACGCTCTCTTTTTACCTTTCGTAACTCGATGATGCAACGTCAGGCAAGATGGCTGTCCTTGTTACAGCAGCGCCTGTGCTGTCTGAGAGAACTAGATTCAAAATTTAAATTCAAAGGAGGAACCTAGTTCCAATCTTCATCTTTAAACTAAGGATTCTCAAGTCTTGTGCGAGGCTCCTAGCACTACGCCTAGCCCCTTCTTTATCTAGAGGAACTTAGTTCCTACTTTCCTAATCCCTAAAATTAGGGATTCTCGATTCTTCTGCGAGGCTCCTAGCACTACGCCTAGCCCCTTCGATTTCTAGAGGAACCTGATTTACTTCCGATATCCTCATCGCTAGGGATCCCAAATCCTATTACGGGCCCCTAGCACGGCAAGAGGTGAGGGAAAACCAAATTTCCTATTCATTTCTAATTTCTATTTTATTCAAGTTCAAAGGAAAAGAAAATTTTATGTAATAAAATTTTACCTATCCTCACACTGATACACAATTCACACTTTAGTATTAGGTCTTCACCGATAAAGAAGTTCGCACTCGTTATCGACTAAAAAAATACTAAGTTATTCGCTCTACTTTACCCGTCCAGTACACGAACCTTAACTTAAGATAGATTCGAACGCACGACCACTACGAGAGTGGGAGAAAGAACTCGTGACGTAACGCGAAACGTCTCAATACATATCAATGTCAAGTCCTCTAATTACGATCAAAAATCAACTGCAAAATAATTGTTCAATTTGTTTAAACAATTATTTTTTCAGACCAATTGTGGGAAAATCAGTTTTTGTCCGTGTTAATACCGAACATCGATTTTATTAAGAAGAACATAAAAAATTAGGTTTTTTAATTTGCTGAAACAATTTTGATTTAAAATTGCCCAAAAAATTTGTTGTGCATTTTGTCACGTAAATGCATATTTCAATGACACGTTATCCTTGTGCAAGACTGCATCGTCAATTTTTATGAAATTATTTCATTTATTTCTCCAAGAGTCGTATGACGTACGACGATACCTCAGATTTGCGACTCGGCGGCATTACATCGTACGACTCTTGAAATGTGAATTTAGCCCAGAGACGAACCTCAATTTACCCGCAATTACAATTTTCCTTCTTACGTCTGCAATTCGCAACGCAGAAGTTTGCGCTTCTCCCGAATGAAAGTCAGTACCGTAAACAACATCTGTATTGTTGATTTTGTCCATAAATCGACAGAAAATTGCAAAAAATAAATTGCTTATATCGGCAAGCGTGGAGCGACGCCATATTGAATCGTCACCTGCAATCCTCGAAACATAGCGTCGCTCTACGCTTGGCGATATAAAAAATTTCATTTTTACAATTTTTTGTCGATTTTTGGACAAAATCGACAATAGATGTTGTTTATGGTATAGACTTTCATTCGGAAGAAGCGTAGACTTCTGCGTTACGTATTCTAAACGTAAGAAGGAAAACTCTAATTGCGGAGGAATTGAGGTTCGTGTCTGGGCTAAATTCACTTTTCAACGCTAGGGTTCACTTTTCACTCGTACAACGTGATGTCATCGAGTCGCGAGTCTGTGATATCACGTCGTACGACTCTTGGAGAAATAAATAAAATAATTTATTATATTATAATATTAATTATTATAATAATGAATATATTAGTAGTAACAATAATAATAATAATAATAAGAGTAGAAGTGCAAAGAATATAAAAGCTACAAATATAAATTATAAATGCAAACATAACAATCAAAAATTAATAAAAGAAACTGATTATTGGTAGAAAACTAATGAACGAATTGCTAACCCTCTTTGTTTACGAAGGCCGAGACCACCGATGACAAATCTTCTTTATCTTTGTGTACACGAAATGATGCAGTGCCATCTGTGAATAGTTTGGTGTACTAACATCTCACGTTTCATAAACAAGAGATAAGGAGATTGTGTCCACCTCGTGTCTTGACCTTCCAGTTTCTCCTTTGTTTACGACTTTTTTTATCTAAAGTAAATGTTATTGAAATCGTTATCCTTGGCACATTATGATAATCTACAGTATTTGGTGTTACCGTGAATTAGATTTTATATGATATGGTAGTTGTGTATTCGCTGTTATCATTCTCTGTCGGTAAATCCAAAAATATAAAACTTAAAAAAAAAAAATTGTTATTATCTAAAACAGAGTCGCTATCAAGAGATCGTCCTAAAGGGCTGAACTACACTATATCCAAATTTCAAGACGAAATATTTTAAAATAAAGATGGTGCAGAAAACCTTCAATCAAAAAAACCGAAATTTTTCCAAAAAATTGTATTACCTAGAACTGGTTCGCTACCAAGAGATCGTCCTAAAGGGCTAAACTACACTATATTCAAGTTTCAAGATGAAATATTTTAAAATAAGGACATACGTTGTAAAAAACCTTGACTCAAATTCCAAGAATCGTTTTTGGTTCCACCTTAATAACGAGTAATTATTGTAATAAAAATGTGAAAAAAATATATCTTGCACAGTTTTTCATGCGCAATTTAATGCAGTAAACTAAATTACAAGAAAAATATTTTTTCTCTATGTAAAAAAATGATAAAGTGTCAAAAATTTACGAGAACAAAAATCCCCCTCGAAGATATTTTAGTAATTATGTAAAGAGATTGTAAAAAAATTTTCAACTTGAAATTCTGATTTTTGTATAAATCGAAACGAAGTAAAAAAAATGTTTTTATAGAAAAATCGTTTTATTAACGTTATCAGTGTATAATTTAATTGTTAGTTGTTTTTTACTTCGAAAAATAAGAGGAATATATTCTCAATGATTTTCGATACGGTATTAAATACCGCAAATTAAATTATTTAAAAATTATTTCGTCCATGTAGAAAATATTGAAGAAAAATCGAATTGTTTGACAATTCGGAACAATAGTTTTCCGGTAATCGTGTGAGGAAATTGTAAAAACATTGATCAGTCAAATTTTTATGGAACTTTTATCAATTTTACAGTAGAAACGCCAATCGTAACTTTTTTCGTACTTGTGTATTAGTACTGTAACGTTCCAGCAAGCCAAGCTTGCTAGAGCGTTAATAATTATAAAAATAAATATGTTTTAAATCTCAGTCATTATTGATCCAAGAATTCAAGATGATTGAGAAAGAAATAAGGAAAATAACCTCGAGACGGAGACGCACCCGATCCGAGGAAAATATAACAGCAGATTCGGCTCATTAAATGAGTTGAATCAATAACAAATACATGAATTAATTGATTAATATCAATTAATCTATAAAACATGAATTTATGAAATTAATTGATGTTTCATGATCAAGATGCATAATTGAGAGAAAAGCTACATAACCTCAAAACGGATATGCATCCGTTCTGAGGAGAATAAAGCAACAGATTCAGAGATGAATCTGTTTACTAATCGGAAAAATCATGGGCTTAATTAAATATTCAAAAAATGCTTATTATCAATTCTTTGGGTCGCTTCAAACAATTGATAAAAAAATAAATGCCGTAACCTCAAAACAGAAAGTGCAACTGTTTTGAGGCAATGCACAGGTTCAACTATTAAGAATCAAGCAATTAAAATAATAATATTAATAAAGAACCAACCTCGAAAAAAGCACGGAATCCAAAATATAAAGAAAAGCACAGTTTTTTTTGTATTCCTTGAAGAAAGCACACACTGCACATGCACAAATTGCATTCTTTCTTTTTCATCATTATACTCGATGATGCAACAACAGGCAAGATGGCTGTCCTTGTTAGAGCAGCGCCGGTGCTGTCTGAGAGAACTAAATTCAAATTCAAATTAAGATAAAAAGTCGGTACAGCGATAAGAAGAAAAATCGTTACGACGATAAGAGAAAAATTCGTTATGGCATCGGTTAAGCGGAAAAATCGTTAACCGAGAATCATGATGCGAAATCAACTGAGGGCGTGTCTAACTGCCCCGTGTAACTCCTGAGCAGCCTATAGCAGGCGCGGATTGTGCGACTGACGGTGTGCCATTTGAATTACTCCAATGACACACATAATGTGCGAGATTCAAATGAGTCAACGCTGTCAGGAAAAACCAATCACAGTAAAGAAACTGATGGAAAGGGAAAACAGCACCTTCCACACGCTCAAAGAGGAGTATATAAGGAGGTAATTAACAGATTGGTTTTTGCTATCTCAACGATACAAAATCAAATCTCACTTACGATTCTTTCGAAAGTCTTGCGTCAAAACCAGCCCTTTTAAAGAATCAAAAAACACCCTAAAGTCCAGATAATATCCAATCTTGGTCCATTATCCGGTACTTGGGAATTCTCAATTCTTTTGCAAGGCTCCTAGCACTAAGCCTAGCCCCTTGTAAAAGATTCAAGAGATAGAATGCTCCTAGCACTACGCCTGGCCCCTTCTATTTCTGAGAGGAACCTAGTCCCTATCTCCTAATCCTTAGAATTAGGGATTTTCGGTTCTTTTGCGAGGCTCCTAGCACTACGCCTAGCCCCTCGCAAAGGATGTTAATTTTTTCGAGGAAAAATTTACATCTTGATTTTTTCCTTGTGTTTACGTAATCATCATTACTCATGTGGGGCGGGCGGGGGGGGGGGGGGGGGGAGTACGGTGGATCTTCCTTGTATTTTTTTCCCTGGCATAGTGAGTATGTTGCTTTTTCAAGAGATAAAAATTTGCATCTCAATTTTTTCCTCGATTTTTTTCCTTGTGTTTACATATTTATATCTTGATTTTTTCTTTCTGTTTACATATTTATCATTACCCATTAATTATATTGACTTAGCAGCTTGGTTGTCACTGCTAGGAAGTCTCTATTTTTATAATTTTTTTTTTCAAAGAAAAAAATTGCGTAATTGATGTCACGGTGAGTACGTTACTTTGGAGCTGTTTTTGCAATAATGTCGAATACTGCATATGTTGATTTTTTTTCCCATCTTTTTTGTAGCATGTTTGATGTGTAAAACAGGTTTAACGCGTGTCGCCCAATAGTGGGAATGCTCTCTCTCCCCCCCCCCCCCTCTCTCTCTCTCTCTCTCTCTCTCTCTCTCTCTCTCTTTCTTGGCATGTAAGTAGCACTGAACTCAACTTTTTCTGTCCTACCGCTTTCGAACATTTACTGCCGCATATTGCCTTCGGGCGTTTTCATTCTCAGCTGGGAGCTAGCCTAGGGCCTTCGCCTCTCTGTGCATTGCTCGCACAGCCCAGTTTGCTGTGTACACGCTAAATTTTGCACTTTTCTGCAACGGATTGCCGTCGTATCAGTCATAACCTAAATTGGAGGTAGTTCTCGACTTCCACTGTATCTCCATCCCCATTGGCTGAGCCACGCACTTGTCAGACATGGACCCGCCGCCAATGTGTATGGGATGTAAGAATCCGGCCATCGGCGCTAGGATCACGTGTCCTGCCTGTGGTACCAGCTATCATCCTGGTTGCGCCAAGGTATTTCTGCCGCGTTCGGGAACGCGCCCCTGCTGCCGCGCTACTCTACCGGCTGCTCTCAAGGCATGTTCCAAAACCAAGGACTCCGCGCGGCAAACATCAACGTCAACCAACGTATGTGCTGGCCCCACGGCTGCTCCGTCGGCGTCATCCCAGTCTCGGGTAATTGCCACCACTACAGCCTCGGCTGTAGCTACAACGACTACTGTAACAACCACCTCAAGCTCTTCCCCTTCTTCTTCTTCTTCCTCCTATACTTCTACTTGCTCCGCCTAGTCGCCTCGCTCATCACCGTTCTCGGCGATCCGACCTCTCAATCTGCCGCCGACTGGCAACTCAAACCCACCTAAGGCAGATGATAATAGCCTCGTCTCTAATCAATTTGATTCCCTTGCTCAATTAATAAAGGCTTCCGAAGCGCGTACCTCGGCTTCGATAAATGAGGTGCTGGGACGCTTGGATTCCCTAGATCGGCTAGCTAGCCAGTTAATTGGCCATGACAAGCGTATCGCGGCTGTCGAGTCTGAGGTGCAGCACCTCGCTGGCAAGGTTGCATCTCTTCGGAATGCGCCGGTCGGGTGCTCTGCCCCCGACTCGAAACAGACGCGAGAGCTAATAATCTCGGGACTCCCGGCCGATCTTGAGAAATCTGATGCTGATATTATTGCTGCCGTATTGCGTGAGCTTGCTGCCGATTGTTGGCACTCCGATGTTGTTGGGTCTAGACGAATGTCCAGGCCTCCCTCTCGACCAGCTGAGGATGCGCTTCGGTGAACTCCTTCTACCACCCAACTTACGCGACCTAGTGGCTCAGCCTCAAACTTCAAACATACCTTAGTAGTCCTCTTTAAGTCCGCTGTAGCTCGTAATTCAATAATCGAAGCCAAAAGAAAACGTCCCTCACTCCGTCTCTCCGACCTCTTTCCGGGTTTCCCTGCTATGCCTGTCCATATTAATGAAATGCTCCCTGCAGATACCTATTCTCTTCTCCAGCGCGCAAGGGACAGGGCCAGGCTCAGGGGGGTCAAATATGTGTGGGTTAGAGAGGGCACCATTAGGGTTAGGAGGGCCGACGGCGAGCCGCCGATCGTCGTGTCCTCCGACGCGGACCTTGACTCGATAGCTTGACATTTGACCATTTCCTTTAACCAGCGGCCTATCCCCGCTCGGTCTTCCCCCGTTTCTACTTCTTCGCCTGCTGACTCCTCTCTCACCGTCGCTTGCTTCAACGCTAATTCCCTTGTGGGGCACATTGACCTGGTGGCCGCCCAGTTTCTTGGTTGCGGCACTCACGTTATTGTGGTAACCGAAACGTGGCTTCACCATGGAGTCCCGGATGAAATGGCCCGGATAATGGACTTGAGGATTATAGCCTCTTGCGGAATGACAGAGTGGGAAAGATCGGCGGCGGGTGGCCTTATATGTCCACTCTTCCCTCAAGGCTCGACACCTTGTCTCTTCGCCTGGCACAGTTTCAAACCAACCTGAATATTTAATTGCTGAGATAATTCCGGTACGTGGAGCTCCTATCCTTCTCTCAGCTGTCTATAGGCGCCCTAAAGCGGCCCTATTTGAGGCTCTATTACAGGACCTTCTCAAACTTACCCATGCCTATAGCTCCGTTCTTGTATTGGGGGACTTTAATTGTGACCTCACGGGTCCTTCTTGCTTTGAGGCATCCTCCTTACTGGAGTTCGCTAGGATGCTTTCAATACATGTAGTCCCATCTGGCCCCACCCACCACACCCTCTCGTCTGACACGTGGCTCGATGTTGTCCTGGTGGACTCTTTATCCCGAACCTTAGGCTACTCTAAAACGGATGCACCCTTTATAGCCGGTCACGACCTGATCACGATCGCCTACCGTATATCGCGCACGGAATTCTTTCCGTTAGCAAAACCTCGACGGAATTACTCCGCGCTCCAGCACGAAGGCTTTCAGCAGACGCTGGGGGACCTACTAGAAAATCGGCCACTCCGACCACCCTGCCCAATTAGAGGCAAAGGTCTCTTATGTAAACTGTTGCATTCAGAACGCCCTAGAGGCTCATGCATCTAGGGCGTTCAGCGCTGGCCGTTCCAATGAAGAGGGACCGCCTCCAATGGCTATCACCGTCTCTCCTGAGTCGCATTAAAACGAAAAACAGACTCTTCAAAGCTGCAAAGCGCTCAGCTTCTCGATCTGGCTGGAGCAGGTACCGCATTTTCCGAAACCTACTTACTACCGATATCAAAGAGGCCAGAAACAAGTTCATTGGTGACCGGATCTCTGCAGCCGGATCGAGTTCTGATGTTTGGGGTCTTCTATCTGCGGCCGGCCTTGTTGGTTCGTCCATGACCTCCCCATTACTATTTTTCTCTCCAGATGAGCTAAACAACCACTATGCCGATGTCTCCAGAACTACGAAAGGCTGTTCTGAATCCCAGTTTATCGACATTCTCCTCACACCACTCCCTGAACCTTCGTTTGACTTCTAACCTATTGAACCTCGAGATATTCTCTGCATTATGCGCTTAGTGAGATCTCGTCCATCTGCTCGCGGTGCTGACGGCATTTCTATACGAGACCTACGTCTCTCCTTCCCAGCTTCTCTTGAATCTATCACTGAGTTGTTCAATTCTTTTCTTAACGACTCTTTCTTCCCGTCAGAGTGGAATATTGCATATATTCGGTCGCTCAGCAAGGTTCGTACTCCATCCTCTCCCTCAGAAACCCGACCGACAGCTAATTTATGTGAGCTGTCGAAACTGCTTGAAAGGCTTGTTGGACCACAGCTGCATGAGCATCCGGACTCCAACAACATCATTGATCCTATGCAGTCCGGGTTTCGTCCAGGGTTCAGCACTCAATCGGCACTTTTACGGGTGGTGGACGATGTTCGGCTGGCAATAGATAACCGTGAGGTAACAATTTTCCTCCTATTCGACTACTCTAAAGCTTTCGACACCATCCCTCACCCGATCCTCAAGCGACTGAGAGCAGTGGGTTGCACGAACGGCGCCCTCGCTTGGTTCAGAAGCTATCTTGCTGATCGCTTCCAGGCGGTGATCGACGACTCTGGCCGCCCGTCGGCTCTCCAACCGGTATTTTCAGGTGTACCTCAGGACTCTGTTCTGGGTCCACTCCTCTTTACAATCTTTATTAATAATGTGGGATCTGTCCTGAGGTTCAGTAAACACGTCCTCTTTGCTGACGATTTACAGATTTACCTGTCATGCCTTCCTCGTGACCTTCCTCTGGCACTTAAACACGCCCGCCAGGATGCCCAGGCTATCTCGGAGTGGTCGAACCGTAGTGGCTTGAAGCTTAATCTTGCCAAGACCAAGGCTATGATCCTTGGCAGCTTGCGCTTTGTGTCTGAGCTCAACTGAGACAAACTGCCTCCCATTATAATCGACGGTTCCGCGATACCCTGGGTATCCGAGGTTAAAAACCTTGGGGTTTTGCTCTCGCCCACGCTAAACTGGCGTAGTTACATTCTCTCTATCTCGCGTAGAGTCTTTGCCACGCTTTACCGACTCAAGCATCGTAGGGCCGCGCTCTCCTTGGACGTATGATCCCAGCTAGTGAGGGCTCTAATCTTTCCAATATTTGATTACTGCTGCTTAGTCTATGCCGACCTATCAGGGATCCTACGTCTCAAGCTCCAGCGGGTATTCAATGCTTGCATCAGGTTTATTTTCGACTTGAGGCGCAATGATCATATCTCCCCCTATAGGGTGGACAGGCTTGGTTAGCTTGCCCTGGAAGACCGGAGACGTTACTTTCTCGGGACTTTTTTTTACAAGTTGTTGGAAACAGGGGTACCGGCTTATCTAAACGAGAGCTTCGTCTTGCCCAACGAAGACATACGTCGGTCTTCAAGACTCCGAAACACCCAACTTCCCTTCAACCTCCCTGCTTTCAGGACCGAGGCCCTCCGAAATTCATTTTTTGTATCAGCAATCTATTTTTGGCACTCCCTACCCCTCGAAGTGCGATCGGCTCCTTCCATCGATTCCTTTAAAAGCCATATCCCCGGCAAAACCCCAGCCATATGTCCATCTCCACAAAGTTGAGGTCGCAGAGAGAGCCACTAGCTTCTAGCTTCCTAGCTTCTTAACCTATCCTCCTTTCGCAATTTCCACTTTTTATTCATCACTCCTTTACCCCCTTCTGCTTCTACTTTTATTTATCTAAATGCGCTAGTTTCTCCGATACTGTAAACTGACAGCTTTTTACTGTACAATCTTTTCTGTGTAAACTTTATTACCATCATTTATTTTACTTTTGTTCATCTATGTATTAACTTTTCACTTGTATTACTATCACTCTTTGTAAATTGCCTGCTATCAAGCTTACTCACTCTGTACATCTCTTTTTGACCCAATGATTTTTCAAGGTCATAATTGAATCTCTTTCTCTCTCTCTCTCTCTCTCTCTCTCTCTCTCTCTCTCTCTCTCTCTCTCTCTCTCTCTCGTGAGACTTCGGAATTGAGAGGTCCGTCAGTGGGAATGCTCTTTCTCTCTCGAGAGAGGTTTTCCCCCAATCAATTTTTGTTGCATATCATTTTTTTCCCGGTTTAGTTTGAATAAAAAGGTGGTATGGATTTGCAGTTGAAGTTAGTTTGAAGAAAAACTGTAAAAAGGACAGTTTGAGAAAACGAACGAACGACGTTGACGAGGAACAGTGTGTTTCATTTATTAATAAACTTAACAAATTTAAAAGAAAAAATGGAAGACATTTCCAAAAAAATTAAAGGTATAAATATCATATCGAAGAGCATCGGGAATGTTCTTCCTGAATGATTAACTTTGTAAGTATCATATTAATTTATTCAGATTAAAAAAAATCAAATTTTTTCGTTTCATATGTTTATTTCTTTTTCAGATAAACAACAGCTATAACGCTATTCACAGAAGTTTTACCATTTCTACCTGTGGACAATAACGATATTATTAAACATCTGGCAATTAGTTTCCAGCAGATGGAATACGAACACAACGCTGGAGACTCCATGATACATGTCATGCAGGAGTTACAGCAAATCGTTGACAGTATGGATGATGACGATGATGATGATGATCATAACCACATCGAAAGAAAATCTTTAAAGGATTCAATTACTTTAATAAAAATAATGAGTCAGTAAGTAGAAACACTTAATATAAATAAAAAATAATTTAAAAAAAATATGTTTTTCTTTTGTTACAGCTACACATGCTCTATGCTGCTATTTCTAAAATTAAGTAAATTCTGCCCTGATCAATTTGGGGTAGATATTTTAGAAATAGCTAGTAAGACCTTTGATTATATTTCCGAACGTAAGGCTAAAAAGGATGAGGAGAATAAAAAAGAGCGACAATCAACATTACTGCCCACGGAGAAGTCAGGTACATCATCATCAGAACCGACAGAACCAACAGAACCACTACCATCATCATCATCAACAACACCATCACCATCAGAACCGGTAAAATCAGAAAAAAAAAATGGAAACAATATCGAAAAATTAATAATAATAAAAAAGGTCATGATCAAATTATTGTGAGCATTTTATATAAAATGAAAGATAAAGAACAAGTAATTTTCAATTGTGCAACTAATGTTGTAACATTAGGAAATATTAAAATTTGCATACCATCTGATTGGTTACAATTAGATGAAGATACAATAATGGAGCGAGTTAATGAACTTGCGCAAATTATAAATTTAAAATTCAAAATTACAAGCAAGTTTTCTTGTGAATCTTTTTTTACTTTGATAATATATTATCTATATAAATAAAATTCTCGTCATGTCTGTACTTTTCTTAGAATTGCCTCAAATTTCGTTTTCTCATCAATCTTGACGAGTAGAACCCGAATCCGGTCTTAGTTCAAACGTGTGTTTGTCTGTTTGTCTGCTTTTGTTTGTTTTTATGTTACGGGTTGACGTGAGAACGGCTAATGAGAACTTGATGATTTTTTATACCTAAGTACTTCTATATATTGCGCAAAACATAGGCTATGTTTCGTTTGACCTTGATGCCAAGTTTGATCTTGAAGATCGGAAAGGTTTCGTTTGTATGTTACGGGTTGACGTGAGAATGGCTGACGAGAACTTGATGATTTTTTATACCTAAGTACTACTATATATTGCGCAAAACATAGGCTATGTTTCGTTTGACGTTGATGCCAACTTTGACCTTAAAGATCAAAAAGGTTACGTTTGTATGTTACGGGTTGACGTGAGAACGGCTAATGAGAACTTGATGATTTTTTATACCTAAATGCCACTATATATTGCGCAAAACATAGGCTATGTTTCGTTTGACCTTGATGCCAAGTTTGATCTTGAAGATCGGAAAGGTTTCGTTTGTATGTCACGTGTTGACTTGAGAATGGCTGGCGAAAACTCGATGATTGTTTATACTGAAGTACATCTATATATTGCGCAAAACATAGGCTATGTTTCATTTGACCTTGATGCCAAGTTTGACCTTGAAGATCGGAAAGGTTTCGTTTGTATGTTACGGGTTGACGTGAGAATGGCTGACGAGAACTTGATGATTTTTTATACCTAAGTACTACTATATATTGCGCAAAACATAGGCTATGTTTCGTTTGACCTTGATGCCAACTTTGACCTTGAAGATCGGAAAGTTGTTTAGATATGTTTGAAATATGTATAGATACGTTTCAATTTTTTACAATTGAAACATATCTACATATAAATGTCATACAATTAAAAGAAATCCACCCGTCGGTGACGGGTATTGCAGCTAGTATGAATTAAAAGAAACTTTTAATTATAAAACAAAAAAAAATATTTGGGTTTGTTAAAAGTACTTTCAATTTAAGAATTGTGTGTGTTTTATCGAAACCCAAACATACATATATATATTAGAATTAAAATGAAAAGTTATATATGTTAATTTTTTTATTTAATACACATTTTTACAATACATTGGTTTTGGTAATCCAAGAATTGTGCGTTTTATCTAAACCCAACCATTTAACGAAAACTTTATTTCCCTTTTTCCGCAAAATTCGTTCAACCAGGTAGACATTGGGATTTGCAACTGCGTGAAGTTCCTTCTCGTAGAATCTACCGTGAATGGGTTGACCTATGGAGTCTCGCAAGAGATAGGTAATTGAGTTGGTTCTTTGCTCCTCAGCTATTTCAAAGACTTCGCTGGACCAATTCGGAGTGTAACCTTTGGCAAATATGCTCTTGTATTTGCTCACACGCACGTGGTCACCAACTTTGAAGCGAGCTGGTCCAATGATTTTCACATTGCTGTACACCGTTGCAAGTAGATCATTTGCATTTTCTCGAGTGACATCAATAGGACGTCTTCCAGTGGTCCGATGTTGACGCTCATTGTATCTTTTCACGAGATCTGACAGTATTTTGATCCACTTGTAATTTCCGTTGAGTGTAAAGAGTTTCCACATATTGTTCTTCAATGTTATATTCCAATGTTCGACAATTGAGGCTTTCATTATGCTATATGTAGAATAATGATTGATTTTCAATTTTTTCACAACTCTCTCTTGAAAGTCCATGTTGTAGAATTCCTTGCCATTGTCAGTCTGCAAATTTTTAGGTTGCCGTTCACTTTGACGTATAACCTTGAGGAATGCAACACTCACGTTTTTACCTGCTTTAGATTTAACAGGTATTGCCCATCCATATTTCGACAAAGCATCGATTATCGTAAGAATGTACTTATAGCTGGCATTGAGTCTTGAGTACGTTTGCATATCAACCGAGATCAGCTTGCCATAAGTCGTCATATCCCTTTACGATAACGCGTCTACGGGGAAAGTTTCGTCGAGCAGGAGCATGCAATTCATCCACTAACAATCTCTTTTCTTTACTCATTTCCACTGTTTATTTTTTAATCATACAGGAATTTTAGAGAGTAATACAAAAACCATTATAAAATAGTCCATACAATTCATACAATCCCTATCTATATCAATATCAGACGATTTTGGATTTACAATATATTTCTTCTTATTTCTCATAACGATAATTTTTTTCCAAATCTCAATTACTTAAATTTTTTTTATCTTATTTCATTAATTCTTTTCACCAAATTATTATGTTTAGTATGAAGGTCATCAATATTACTTTTAACACTGTTGATATGCTCCACGTTGGAGTTATTAACATGCTCAAAATTGGTCTTCAGCTCTATAAACTTTTGTTCGAAATGCGCGTTGTTCGCCGTAAGCAGTCTATTTATATCATTTTCCTGTATATTTCTTATCTTCTCCTCAATTTTCTTCCTGAGCTTATTACGAGAAATTGTAATATTTTCAAGTATTAATTTATCAACCGCATTTTCAATCTTTTCAATTTTCGTTTTTAAACTTTCATTTAAGACTGTTTCGATTTTCTTAATATATGACATCATGTTCCCATTTAGATCATTCGCTATTACAGTCAATTGTTTATTCACGTCTTCAGCAATTGCATCTGCTTGTTTATCCACTTCATTTTTAACCTTATCATCCACGTAACGTTTATGAACAACATCATCAGCCTCTGTGGGATTTGCAAGCCTTTGAATTTTTCTACCACCAGCGTTGTACACTTTGTTCTTTACATCCAAGTATAACACATTCTTGTAAACGTAATTTTTTAGAATCATTTGCTCGGCAATTGAAATTCTTTCTATTGCTGGTGAACCAATACCTCTTTGCAACGATACTCCGAATTTGTTAATGGACATTTTGCAACTGATGCGTTATTTCAAATTTCACGTTAATTTATAATTAATCCAGCTTCTCTAAGTTCCTCAATAATTGAAATGATTTCGTTATCATGCCCCGTGTGTCCAGTTGCTTGTGAGGCAAGCAAGAGTCGTAATCTGTCAACCAACTCGTTTGCATCATCCCAATGAATGTAATCTATAGCATTATTTGTAACTTTCATATCGAATGGTATTCTTTTATTACCTCTACTAATTTTTTTTTTACCGTTGGAATTGTCATAGCACCTCCCACTCTTATATTGAATAACGGTGCAATTATATGCTTATACTTGTATCCTCTATTACCCAAAACTCGTTCAGTTGATAAATTCAGGCGTTTGTGAGCGCTCGTTGATATCAAAATGTTTTTGTATGTTTGCAAATCTGCATTTGTGTAGAGGGTGATATTGGGTTTTTTCATAAAGATTAGTTTAAAGAGTCCTTGCGTACCACGATATCTCGTACCGTTGATCAACAAATAATCAGTGTTATCCACATCAAAAGCAGCATTTCCCATATCTAGTTTATCTTTATCAAAATGAACACCGTATACGGTGTCAACAATGTTACTCTTATCAGTAAAAAGACGTTCCAAATACAATTTTGACAATGGACCCATATTTCTACTAAAGTGACTCAGTATTTGTTCACGTTCTTCGGGGTTGTTCATCATACCCCTGATAGACGTTTCCAGTATACTTTCTTCATAATCCACTTCTTCAAAATTATCATCATCATCATCATCATTATTATCGCGATAATCAGTCGCAGAGGAGGAGAAAGGTCTGATCATTGCTGCTGCTGGTGTATAAGAAAGATTTCTTCGTATTTGTAATCTTGGAGTCGATACATCAGTCAACGTCAAATCACTTTGTTTTCTCTTTTTAGATACCCTTTTTCGTTCCGACTGTTGCTGCTGCTGCTGTTTTTGCGATAGTGGTGAAATTGGTGGAATATCTGTTTCCGGTGAAGATGGTGGTGGTGGTGGTGATGCCTTCATCGAAAATTTCGCTGTTGGAGATTCAATTGAAGTATTTTCAACCAAACGTTTGAGTGGATCGATGATAGGTTTCAGGTTCTTCTCAAGAATATCATCACTCTCCATTTTTCCGACTTTTAGCGCTTGATGTTTTGCTCGAATAGTTTTACGTGTTTTCGCGATTTCCTTAATAACTTTCTCCGTCTCCATCTCGCTAGGTATTTCAATAACGACTGACACTCTCAGAGATGAACAAAGTCATTAAATCCACGTCTGTAACGATCCTTGTTCAATGCACTGTCTTTGTCTATCACAACAAATCCATATTTGTATTACCAACAGATTGCACATAAATCATTAAATTTTTTATACGTCATGTCGGTATTATCGTGATCGTTAATACTGACCGTCTCTACTAACCATTCCTACTACTAATCAGATATTCTGTAACAGATAAAATTTATTTGCAAATATAAAAAAAAAATCAGAGGAATTATGACCAAAGGACGCCATACAAAATGGAACGAACAAAGAATAACTGCATCCAGCCGCAGCTACATCCATGATACTGCTGAAAAGACCATCCTAAGACGAGCTACGATCGACGACAAGACCAACCGCATTGGACCACGGCTACGTCCGAAATTGATAACTACAACTGCATCCCACCACCTTAGGACTGACACAACGAAGAATTACATTAAGCTCGCGACTCATTATATTATTGACGATATTTTTGTAAAAAAAAAAAGACAGAAATATTATGTATCATGAGATAGAATCGATGCAGGAGCATCGATTTTCGGTAGGGGGGGGAGTGTCACGTCCGCGACGGAAGTATCGAGTACTCGATACTTCCTGGCCATCCGAGTATTCCGTCACGTTGATCGTCAACATGACGGATCTGCTTAGCGTCGCAAGAGGCCCTTTTCACTGATATCAGCATCTTCGCGGGCCTACTTGGGACGCTGAGTTCGGCCGTTGGGCACTCTCGTTTCCGCGCTCGACCCGCTCGTTCGACCCACGCGTTACACATGACACAAAAGTATCGTCAGAAACCGTTACAGGAAAACCAAAATGAGTGAGGAGGAAAAGTATGTGAAAATTTGCGTTTCTATGTTTCAGATTTTTCTCATTAAAACTAAAATTGCCTTCAATCATAAAATCAATTTCGGCATAAATGTTTATTACACTATAGTAATTATATAATGTATTATATATTATATATATAATTATATTATTATATGTATTATATTAAATGTATTATATGCAGTTGAAATCTCTAGCCAACGTTGCTTATCGCAAACTTAATAGCTATATCACACCAACCAAAGATACTTAGCGGTCGCAAAAGTACCCCTTTTCTCATATTTATGCCATAATAAAAAGAGCGAATAAAATTTCAGTTTTAGGGACGGAGCAAAAGTATTGCTACATGCTGAGAAAATGAATTCCAGCCTTGCTTTGCAAAGATCTGCCTGAAATCCCGCCAAATTGTCTTTTCTATAATTTTCCTCTGCTTTATCGTAGCAGGAATTTATAATGGCCTAGTTTGTTATATATTGGTCCAGATCTGGGCCGTTGAAAATTCCGGGTTGGAATACTGTGAATTTTTATTGCTTCCACTGAATTTTTCTTAATTTATATATTTAATATAGCGAATAATAAAATACCTAGAAATCTGTATATTATTAGTGTGGGTTTAATAATTTATTTTTGATAGAAAAATTTTGTGTAAATTTGGATTTCCACATTTTCTGGTATTTTATAAAATTATTCATCTTCACATCGTTTCTCATTCTCTTATAAATTATTATAACATTTCTTCAATTTGATGTCCATATTATGTATGTAAATATATTGTATGTAACTATTTACATAAGCAGGAATTTATAGTGGCTCAGTTGGTTATAGATTGGTCCAGAATTGGACCATTAGAAATTCCTGTTTGGGATCCTGCGAATTCGTATTGTTTTTGTTCAATTTTTATGAAGTTATCAAATTTATACAGAAAATAATAATCTATCTATCATTGGGTATATTATAATATATTATATTTTGGTAATAGCATCATCCTACATCCTTTTACGGCTATTTTATAAAAATGATAAATGTCAACTTAAATACCGACACGACCGTACGTCTAAGTCGTCTTGAAAAGGTTAGGATTTTATTATTTGGAAAAAATCGTCTATAATGGGACAACAATATTAAAAAAGATTACTCAAGGTACTTACTGTTAAATACTTTTCATGGTGTAGCCGAATAACTTGTATTAATAATATACAGGGTGTCCGGTGTCAGACTAGAAAGCCGAAAGGTCGTGGTAGAGGGTGAAAATTGGAGACGAAAAGTCAAGTACCATTTTTCAAAATTCGGATTAATTACCGAGTTATTAACTAAAACTTTTGGCCAATCAGAATGCTCCTTTAGATTCTGGTGAGCCTGATAAAAGTTTAGATTTGAACCTAATTGTCGTCGGTAACAAAGCAGTAGCAGTAATAAAAACAAAAGAAGTAGAATGTGTAGACTTGAAAACATTAAATATGTTAATTCTTTTTTCACGTTTATTACTACCACTACACTACTACTATTACCACTACTGCTGTTATTGTTCTTGTTATTATTATCATCATCATCATCATCATCATTATTATCATTACTATTATTATTATTTTCATTATTATTAAAACAATTAAAGAATAATTAAAAGATTAAAACAAAATCCTACATTTTAGGTAATTTTCACAGTGCCGTAACTCGAAGAAAAATAATCGAAAAGCAATTTCAGAAAAAACAAATTGAAGCTCAAAGTTTCTAGCTTTCAGATCTTGAACTTAAAATTTTTTATTTAAGAGAACTATAGGGAAAAAAATTGCCAAATGTTCCTTTGACTTTCAGAAGGTCTTCAAAAAATTTTGTTCAGTGATTTCATCATAAAGCTTTTTCAGATAATTTAATTCTCTTTAATTGAAGTCGTTAGTTGACCTATGTATGATGATTTTTCCCTAAGCTATCGTCGTTTAAAGCAAAAAAGTCAGTTTTGATTTTGATAATTAATTAATTACTTTGGAAATAATGATCGCACAGAAAATTTAAGGGGGATTTCGAAAACTGCGGAGTATCCTCTACAAGTCGTAACTATTGGTTTCTGTCAAACAAATTTTTTTTCGGCGCGAGAATGTTCATTGGAGAAGAAGTGAAAAATGGGGAATTTAGGATATTAATGGGGTATTAGAAACTTGGCATAACATTGCAAAGAATGGATAGACAAAGGATTTCGACTGTTTCTTTTCAATTTCACAATATCCCAAAGAAACTCTGAAAATTTCAAAGCGCTGCGTTTTTTTCATTCTGTTCGGAACGTTGGAATTTATCGTTTTTGGTAAAATCACTTTAAGGATGAATTTTTCATTTTTCATTCATTCTTTGAGGTTGAAAATGTTTTTTACCAATAATCCATATTTTTTAATCAAAATTGTTAATTATTGTAAGAGAAAATATTTTTTTACCATATCCACAATGCTTTACAATCATCAAAAGGTATTCGCTTAATTTTTTGACAATACTGTTTTTATTCACCATCGAAATTAGCGTTATCCACAGCGCAAAAAATGTTTAAATTACAAAAAAAATTTTTTAAATTTTTTTCTTACAATAATTAACATTTTATGATAAAGAAAATACGAATTATTGCTTACAAAAACATATTCAACCTTAAAAAATGAATGAAGAATTAAATATTCACCCTTAAATTGATTTTAACAAGAACGACAAATTCAATCATTTCATATTGACAAATCATATTGAAAAAAAATTGTTGCGCTTTTAAATTTTCAGGGTTTCTTTGGGATATTGTCAGGTTGAAAAGAAGCAGTCGAAATCCTTAGTCTATCCGCTCTTTGCAAAGTTATGCCAAGTCAAGCGAATATCCCTAAATATAACATTTTCACCTCTTTTCCAAACAACCTTCTCGCGCCAAAAAAAAAAATTGTTTAACAAAAACCAATAATTACAACTTGTAGAGAAGTTTTCAAAACCCCCCTTCAATTTTCTGTGCAATCATTACTTCCTGAATAATTTATTACCAAAGTCAAAACTGACTTTTTTGCTTTAACCCAATAACGCCTGAGAAGCCACTCTGTAGACCCCCACTTTTGAGCTTACTGACACAATTCGATTAAAAAAAAAAGCAAACCATGAAATTTATAGTTTTTTTAATGCTCTTTCAGATGGTATCATTGAAAAATTTTTTAAAAAATTTGTTGGCACTCTAAAATTAAGTTGTAGGGTAAAAAACGTGAGGTAAAAAAATTGTTTTTTAAATTTCACTTTTCGGCCACTTACCATTATGGAATTTTCTTGAAACTAGTTTAGATGTGGGACGCGATGTTTTAAGATTGAAATTATGTATTGACAAATTTTTTTCGCTCACCTGGGTGATCCACAATGGCGTCGAAATTAAAAAATTGTACTTCATATCTCTCGGACGCTTTAACTAATAAACTATTAATTTTTCGAATAAAATGTTAAGAGTAACAAGTGCTTATAATTGGTCAAGAAATACCCCAGAATTTGATCAGATTTTTTAAAATACGTTTAAAAAAATCTGAAAAAATTCCTTGAAAAATTGTAAGCACTTTTTACTCTTAAATTTTTTTTCGAAAAATTAATAGTTTATCAGTTAAAGCGTCCGAGAGATATTAAGTACAATTTTTCAATTTCGACGCCATTGTGGATCACTCTGGTGAGCGAAAAATTTTGTAAATTCATAGTTTTAAGCTTCAAATATCGCGTCCCATATCTAAACTAGTTTCAAGAAAATTCCATAACGGCAAGTGGCCGAAAAGTTGAATTTAAAAAAAATTTTTTACCTCACGTTTTTTACCCCACAACTTCATTTTAGAGTGCCAAAAAATATTTTTTCAATTTTTCAATGACACCATCTGAAAGAGCATTAAAAAAACTATACATTTCATGTTTTGCTTTTTTTTAAATCCAATTGTACCAATACCGTAAGCTCAAAAGTAGGGGTCTACAGAGTGGCCTCTCAGGCGTTAATGGGTTAAACGACGATAGTTTAGCGAAAAATCATCGTACATAGGTCAATTAACCACTTAAATTAAAGAGAATTAAATTATCCGAAAGAGCTTTATGATGAAATCAGTGAACAAAATTTTTTAAAGACCGTGGACCTATTGAAAGTAATAGAAACATTTGTCAATCTATTTTCCTTATAGTTTTTTTATAATTACTCAAAAACTGCTGATGGTAAAAAATTTTGCGTTTAAGATCTGAAAAGTAGAATCTTGGAGCTTCAATCTACTTTTTTTGGAATAGCTTTCGGACTATTTTTCTACAAGTTAGAGCACTTTGAAAATCACCTAAAAATTTAGGATCTTTTTACAATCCTTTAATAATTAATCGAAATAAAATTCTAAATAATCAAAGTTTAATTGTTGCGCCTAGTGTATTATTATTATTGTTGGTGTTATTATTACTACATTATTATCATTACTATTATTATTATCAACAATTTTGTGAATGCTACTTTTTTTTCTACTACTACTACTATCATTATTGTTCTTGTTGTTGTTGTTATTATTATTATTATTATTCTTCTTGTTATTATAATCATCATTATCAGCATCATCATTTCGATGATAAGAAAATGATGTGCTATCGTTTCCTCACTACCTTGCAGTAGATAGCACAGTGCGTTTTTTTTAAAGTGGTTTCCCCAGTAGGCCTATTCTACTCTCATAATTAACACAGAGTGCTCAAAGTGCGCAAAGTTGTTCGAAGTGCCGTCCTTCTTTTTGTATGCAAAGTTCGGCCCTTCGAACAACTCCACGCGTTGCTCGTTGCACCACGTCTGGCGTAATAGCAGCACCGAAGGCCGCAACAATTGCTTTACGTACTTCGATTTCTGTGCTATCACGCCGATCCTCGATGAGGCTTTTAATATAGCCCCAGACAAAAAAGTCTAAGGGCGACAGATCTGGCGATCGTGGTGGCCAGACGGTCGGACCACAACGACCTGTCCACCTGTCCGGATACTTCTCATTCAAATATCCCGGACTTCCCGTTTAAAGTGCGCCGGTGCCCCATCCTGTTGGAAAATTAACCTTTTCCTGACGTCGAGCGGCACATCTTCCAGAAGCTCTGGTAACATATTTTTGAGGAAATCCCCATAAATTTCGCCAGTCAGGCGCGGCGGTAGAAAGTAGGGGCCGATCTGAAAATTTTAAAGAAAGATGTTTCGATCAATAGACATAAAAATCTTTTTACTCTCTTATGCATAATTAAAACTCACCACTTTGTTCCCGATCACTCCAGCCCATACATTTATCGAGTACCGGTAATGAAAAGCACCCTCCCTCACTGCATGAAGATTTTCCTCCGCCCAGTGCAAATAATTTCTGGAGTTGAAAATACCATTTGGGGTGATTGTCGACTCGTCGGTGTATAAAATGATGTTAGGATACGTATCATCCAGCCGACATTGCGCCAGAAAATCTGAATGTTATTAAAATAAATTTTAGTTACTTTATGGTGGAAGTATCGCATTTACAAAAGAATAATGATAAAAAACTCACCTTCACAAAAATTCACCCGTTTCTCGAAGTCCCTGGGTAAAAGTTGCTGTACCCGCTGATGGTGATACGGGTGAAAACCAACACCATGTAGGGTTCGATGCACCAGGTATCGGGATATTCCTAAATCCCGTGACGCACGTCGCAAACTTGTTCCGGGATTTTCCAAAAAATGTTCCAACACAGCCTCCTCCTCTTCTACTCCATGTTGGACTGCGTTTTCACGCCTGTTGTGCACTAAGCACCCCGTTTCCTGCATTCTTCGTACAACACCAAAAATTGTTTGGTTGGTCGGATGCCGATCGTTAGGGTGGCGAGCAGCATAAATTCTTGCAGCAGCAGCAGCATTTTCACCCGCTAGCCCGTAACAGACGATCATGTCCGTGTATTCTCTAGTTGTGAAATTCATACTTAATTTTTCACTGCACTAAATTACAGACCGTATGCAACAACAGAAAATACTGAATACCAGAAAGGAAGATAACAAAAGAACATCGCGATGTTTTTTCGCGATGTTTTCTTGCGATGTTCTTTTGTTATCTTTTTAAATTCTGGTATTCAGTAATTTCTGTTGTTCGAGGATTGGCGTGATAGCACAGAAATCGAAGTACGTAAAGCAATTGTTGCGGCCTTCGGTGCTACTATTACGCCAGACGTGGTGCAACGAGCAACGCGTGGAGTTGTTCGAAGGGCCGAAC
>CATKWD010000140.1:0-47655 GCA_949825005.1 Gasteruption jaculator
ATGAAAGATTCTGTTTCAATATTTTGAATTTAGAAATAAACGATACGCTGCATAAAATTAAGAAAAAGAAAAAAGCAAAAAATCTGTTATACATCGATTTAAAAAACACTTTACCGAATGAATTATTTAGAACGTTCATGAATACCTTTAACATTAAAATTCAAAGAATCAAAAACGAGAAAAGAAAAAAGATGATTAAAAAGTATGAATGGTTAAAAAAACATGTTGAAGTTGAGAATGAGAAAATTTTATATAAAAATCTTAGTAGAAAAGAAAAGTTAGTTAAGATAAATGAAAACTGGTTTAAAAATTTGACAACTAAACGTATCCCAGAAAAAGTAATAGAATTTATCTCTTACAGTAAAAAGCACTGTTTAGACTACAGTAAAAAACATATTCCAGTAGGAAAAATTATTGCTAGTACTGAAAAATGTATATTACAAATCAAAGACGAGTTAAAAGATAAGGTTAGAGAAGTAATTGTTAATAATCTCCGAAAAATTAAAATAAACTATGAAAACTTTTTAACTAGAATTTATAGGAATGAAGCAAATTCTATGAAAAAATGTTTTCTTGAATTTAAGAAAGAAAACCCAGAAGTCATGTTTATAAAATCTGATAAAATGAATGTCACAGTCGCAGTATTGAAAGAAGATTATGATAAAGGAATGATGTCTTGTTTGAGTGATACGAATATTTACAAAAAATTGAATAAGAATGTCAATGTACCAAAATTGGAAAAAAATGCAAACACGTTTATTGAAAGATTTTTTAATAAAAATTGTATTAATGAAAATCAAAAAGAATATCTAAAAACAAAAAGTTCGATCATCGCAAAGTGTTACGGGTTAATAAAAATACATAAAAAAGAAATAGGTTGGAGACTGATAGTATCTGCGATTAATAGTCCAACTTATAAATTAAGTAGTTTTCTAACGAAAATGATAAGTAGACACGTTGGTTTTTCTTCCTCAAAAATACAAGACTCTTGGGAATTAGTTAAATTTTTAAAAAAAGCAAAATTAGAAGATAACATTAAGATGATTTCATTAGATGTAACTTCCCTGTTCACAAATATACCAAAGGATTTAGTTATAGATGCACTATATGAACTGAAGGATCAATTTTATTTAGACCAAAGAATTGACATTAAGGATATCATAGACACGATTTTATTTATTTTTGACAACACATTTTTTACCTTTAATGACTGCTTCTACCAACAGGTGAGTGGGTTACCAATGGGCTCGCCCTTATCACCTGTATTAGCTAATTTAGCTATGGAAAGACTGGAGCAAAAAGCTTTAAATCTTCTGACCTTTACACCTTTAATTTATAAAAGATATGTTGACGATATTTTAACGTTTTTACCAAATGACAAAGTTGATGAAATGTTCAGAACTTTTAACATGATCCATAAAAACATACGGTTCACAATTGAGGAGGAAAAAGATAATATGTTACCTTTCTTGGATGTATTGATCATAAAAAACAAAGAAAAAAATTGTATAACCACTGATTGGCATAGGAAAAAAGGTTGCTCTGAAAAATACCTAGATTTTTTGTCTCCAACTTGTTTTAACTATAAAACCGGAGTAATTAAAGGACTCGTTGACAGAGGAATAAAACTTTCAGAAAAAAGTTTTTGGCAAAAAAATTTAGACATAATTAAGAACATTTTAATGATAAACAATTATCCTAAAAAATTAGTGGATAATACTATTCAAAATAGATTAATTGAAATACACAAAATAGAAAAAACACACGATATTAATGATGATCAATTAAACAATATTATTGATAAAAGTATTCACTCAGATGCCAATGTAAGAAAAATATTTTGTACAATGCCTTACGTACGTAATTTTTCTGAAAAGATAAAAAGGATTTTTAAAAAAGAATTTGGGATAATATGTCTTTTTAAAAATGAAAATATACTGGGCCAATTCTACAATAACGGAAAAGACAAAACTGACAGGATGCTTAACTCATCGATTGTTTATAAGATCCCTTGTAAAGATTGTGATAAGGTTTATATTGGAGAAACTGGGAACTATGCTAAGACAAGATTATACCATCATGAATATGACGTCAGAATAGGCAAAAATAGTACTGGTTTGTCGAAGCATTGCAGTACTAGCAAACACGAATTTGATTTTCAAAATTTCAGAATATTAGAAAAAGAAAATGATGTTATGAAACGAAGAGTTCTAGAATCATACCACATATCGAAGGAAATAAAATCAATAAATGTAAAGACTGATTGCTATGAAATTCATAATATATACAAAGCGATAGCGTTGGAAAACAATAATACTTAGATTTAGTGTCGTGTGAAATTAAATTAAATCAAATTATTATCTTTTATATGTTGACGATCAGTTTGATTTTAACGAAGTAACTGGCAACGTGTGCAGACAAACTACGCTGACCACTAATACAGTTTTTATAATTTTGATAATTTTGATAATTTATATAATTTTTATAATCAAACGATGCTATCTATTATCAATTTTAAAGAAAGGAGAGTGAAAAACTAATTCAGTGAGTTATAATTTCTATAAAGATATATATATTCTCAATCTCAATAAGTAATTAATGGAAAGGATATTTAACAATTTACGCTTTTTTCCTTTTTTTTTTAGTTTATATTTTATCACATATTAATGAATTGAGTTAAATACTGAGGATGGACCAAATCAGGATCCGAAACGTTTATTATATGTAAACTCTAACAATAAAGGCCGTTTCGAAAAATCAAAAATGGAAAATAATTATATATATATATATATATATATATATATATATATATATATATATATATATATATATATATATGTAGCACGCATTACATATACATATACATACATATATATATACATTTTTTTGGTTCTGAAATTATCATTTTTATGTATTTTTTAATTTGGAATTTATAGACGTCGACTGAAGTATGTTCAAGTCAAACGCTGCCCGAAAGCGGACAGGTAAAGTTTAATTTATCTTACTTTTGCCTACTCATTTGAGACGTATGAATTGTGGAAAGAATTATAATTATTCTAGACACTGCGTGCGCTACTGCAGAGATCAAGACAGGGGATATATCTTCTCGCGAAAAAACATCTACGGGATAAAAACGCACTCTGCACAATCGTGGTCGACCACCTGATAGACAAATCCTTCAAGTAATCCACTTTATATTAATGCAATTGATAATTACTTTTGATGTCTCCAAAGCATGGCAGTTCGTGATTTTGTTACCAATCCATTGTATATGTTATGTAAAAAATCTTAAGTATTTTTTAAATTTCTTTCAGAGTTACTCGACAGGAATTTATATTTTGGGCCGACGAAATCGTATCGCTTTTTCCGAGCGAAAAAACTTGTTCGTGGTATATCCCATCTCACCGTGGAAGGCCTGCTACTGGAAAGCTATACAACAGGTTCACCAACCAATCAAAAAGAATAAAGCCTGCAGTCACCAAGTACGAAAAAAGGAGATCGGCTGGTACGTCTGCCGCGGAATTAGAGCAGGACGACGCGTACCTGCAGGAATTGCAGATGGTGTCTCTGGATGACGTTGATAAAATTAAAGATTTGTGGACGAAAACGTCCAAAGCCCGGGATAAATCTGAGATTATATCAGATTATTACAAGCGTTATCCGCAGCTTCGAACTCCACTCGGAGCTATTTTGGTAAGCTCATCAGTGGTTTGGCTTTGGTTTCTCATTTAATGATTTCGATTGTTAATTTTTTCACATCAATCAATACCTACAATCCGTATTATTTAGCATACAAAGAAATTTAATTATTGTCATTGGCATTGCGACTAATACAACTTTTCTACAATAGATCGAATTAGATTACGAGCAATTGGACAATGTCCCGAAAGATGAACCCCTGAAGAAAAAGTGGCCAAAAGTCGCAAACAAAATTCTATACGTGGCACGACGACAGTCTTCCTGCGCTCCGGCCTTACAGAACACAGGTAAACTTTATCATTATAATTATGTTAAAAAAATATTTCTGTGAACAATCAGAATGGACTCGCGAACAGGAATGGTAAAGTTGAATACATTTATAGATAATGTCCCACCGGAAATTCTGGCGTTCCGAGTACTGCCATACTTGTTTAGACCTACGAATATGAAAACGGGATTACCAAAGACTCATTGGAGACCGTCGCAGAAAGAACAGTCCGACGGATTTATTACTTGGATCAATGTAAGAATTTTTTAATCTATTATGTATGGAAAGAAATCACGGATATTAAATTTATTGTATATAATTTGTATAGACAATCGCAGAATTCGAGAACGCTCTGACAACGCATCGAACTGTCCTAAACAAGTACAAGCTCACTCTTCAAGCTCTCGTCGTTGCTGTCGGGCCGCCAGATCAGTTGACTGCAGCCTACGTTGTCGTCGACGACGTCAAGTACGCGTTTGCGAATCTACTCGATGCAGTCAATCTTTGCTTCAAGGCGTTTTACGCACTGAATGCATCATTTCCCGTCTCAAGTGAACCTATTTGGATTTTCATGCAAACAGCGATCTTTGGTATAGAAGAAAAAGATAAATTTTATCAAAGCGTTGAATCACTGCGTTCGAAGCTGGCTGATGTCGAAAACCAGCGTGACGCAAACAGTGACTCTTCAACCGATGCAGTGTAAAGACGTACGGTAAGAATTTGACTAAAGAACCGACAGGAACAAATTTTAACTGATCTCTCTTATTCTAAAATAGTCAATATGAAAGCTCAATGTACAATCTGTTCGGAGATCATAGACGGCAAACTTATGAAATATCATTTGCGAATCAATCACAAAACATACATGGTGAATTTCGGTTGTGCTGCTATCTCGTGCGGACGAACGTTTAATACTTTGAAGTCTTTAAATAATCATTGGTACAAAAACCATACGGCAAACAATGTACAATCGAAAGAGTCCGTCCCCGAAGATGTCGGTTTTCTTCCTACAATTTACGAAGCAGCATCAGACGAAGTCGCTTCAAACAGAGTTGCAACTGTAGTAGATTATCCGGCATTCAAAGAATCCTACAATACCTCGGAATTTTTAAACACAGCCCTAAAGGTGGCATCGAGCTTGTACGGTGATGTGCAACTAAGTCGTGAACAGTCCAATCCTATAATTACACAATTCGACGATATACTCAATGGTGACTTCGTTAATTCATTGAAAGAATTAGTTTTGAACTCTGTAGAGAAATATGTAGTAGATGATGTTGAACGATGATTTCATGATTTGCAATCGAGCTTTTCTCTTTTTAATACAGAACACAAATGTTTCAAAGAATTACGCAGACGTGATTGCCTCATAGATCCACAAACGATAACTTTAGGATTCCGCGAAGAGCCAAAATGCGATGTTATTCATTTTGCGAAGAATTCTGCAACTGTAATACTATTAAAACAGATATTGAAAAAATTTTTTGAGTTGCCTGAAGTATTTGAAAAGACGATAGATTACATCAATTCCTTGGCATTAGAGAAAAATGTTTCCAACATTATGCAAACAGAATTCTGGAAAATTAGAAGTTCAGTTGCGGACCGAAATGGTATCGTATTACCCATATTTTTGTATGAAGACGACTTCGAAAGCGGCAATCCACTAGGATCATATGCGACCATTTATAAAATGGGTGCAATGTATATCTCGTTACCCTGCCTACCACAGAAATTTTGATCGCAGTTAGATAACATATTTCTTTGCCAAATTGTCCACTCTAGCGATATAGTTGAGTTTTCAGACGAGCAAGTGTACCGTAATGTAATCGAACAATTGAATGATCTCGCGACTACCGGCATCGAAATACAAATTGACGGGAAAAAGTACAATATTTTCTTTAAACTAGCTTTAATAATTGGCGATAACTTAGGACTAAATAGATTATTAGGTTTTACGACTTCCTTCAACGTTGACTACTTTTGTAGGTTTTGTAAGGTTTCCAAAAAAATATCGTGCAAATTAAATTCGGAGAATGCTCATCTTTTGCGAAAACAGGAAAATTACATAGCTGACGTTAAATGTAACGATTTAAAGAAAACCGGAATTAAAAGAATTTGCGTTTGGAACGATGTTATTGGGTTTCATGTCACGGAAAATTTCTCTGTCGACATTGTTCATGATCTCCTTGAAGGCGTGTGCAACTATGATACGGGCCAAATATTGCACCATTTCGTTGTTGAAAAAAAGTTATTTACATTAGCATCGCTCAATACCAAATTGAAATTCTTCAAATACCCGGCAAGCGACTGTAAACCACCATTGATCAGCATTGCCCAATTAAAAAATCAGCGTTTGAAAATGTCAGCTGCGGAGATGAAGTGTTTTATTTTGAACTTTTCATTAATAGCGGGAGAATTAGTTACGTCTAAAAAAAACAAATATTGGAGATTATATGTACTTTTGAGGCAAATCGTATCCATAACATTACAAACATCTGTGTCGGATGGAGATATTGAGAAAATTTCTAATTTGATAAAACAGCACCACATTCTGTACGTTCAGCTTTTCGATGCGACATTAAAACCAAAACATCACCATATGGTACATTACCCTCGGATTATGAAAAATGTAGGTCCTTTGCGCCATACGTGGACTATGCGCTTTGAGGCAAAACACAGACCTTTGAAACAGAGTGCTATAACTTCCTGTAATAGAATAAATTTACCTTTCACGATTGCTATGAAGCAACAACTCAAAATGAGTAAAATGTTTTTCGATCGCGTAGGATTCAAAGAGTCTTCAATTTATGAAGAGTTACGTGACCCAACTGAATATCCAATTGTACAACTTGACGATTCACAAAAAACTCAAGATTACTATCAGATAAAAAGCTACTCGAAAACTGGTGTTAAATATGACACTAAAACGGTTGTACGAATCTCCGATGAAGATTTACCGGTGCTTGGTCGAGTCAAGAACATTTTTCGTAAATGTCTTAACGTTTTAGCAAACGATACCGATATTGCGTTTATTGTTAGAATCTTCAAGAGCATAGAAAAAGATGAACATCTACAGAGCTTTCGATTGATCGACACAAATTCTCACCAATTCGTCACGTTACAATCGTTGCCATTCTTTGAATCGCGAAACATGGTTGTTTTGTCGAATGGTAATTCGTACATTTCTTATGACTATCATCTACAGTGATTTTAAGCTTAGTTGAAAGATCTTTATTTTGCTATGCATTCTCGAAGTCACCATTGGTATACATAAAAATTGCCTATAGCCGGGACTGTTAAACACGATGTATCCTGTCATGTAATAAGGACGCGAACCCAAAGTTCAAATATTTAATTCAATTCTTTTTTATTTCTTAACAAAAAATGAAAAAAAGAAGAATGAAAAAATGATTTATTTTTTTTCTTTTTTATATTTAATTGAATTTATTTTTACTTCTTTTTTTTCTTTCTTCTTTCTTTTTTTACTTTTTCTCGCATTAAGCTGCTATTTAAATCTCGTTCCCTACGAAATGTCGTTGTTACATTTAATGTTTTAATTTCCTATTGACGACACCCGTTATGCACATTGCATTCTGTCAAGGGATAATGAAGTATCCCAAAGTTCAAGTATTTAATTTCGTTTTCATTTCATAATTTTTTAATTTTATTTTGTACTACTTTTCATGTTATGATGCTGATGAAACGCTATTTTCATAATATTTCTTAAAATATTGATTAGCTTTCGACGACTGAGTATTTTTATGAGATATACCGTGTTGTTTCCGGTTGATGTTCTACGCGATTTATTCTGCGAAGAATCCTTGCATCGATGTGCGTGTGATTCAATGTTTGAAGCAGTAAATGGGTTCAAAAAAATAAGTCGAGTTGAACTTGAACTGTACTATTTTTAGAATAACCTTTGTGATAATGGGATATATGTGATAATGTTGAATCCCAAAGTTCTAATATTTAATTGCGTTTTTTCCAATGTTTAATTTAGTTTATTTTGGTTCGAGTGATATTTTGAAAATTATTTTTAAGAAATATATCCTGGCATGGATCGTTATGTATTCGGTATGAAATGAATAAAGTGATAAAAAGATTTTAAACACATTTTCACTGCGTATTTATATGTCCAAAATCTTCGTTACAGGCAATTGATTGCGCTACAATACCCGAACTGTACGTTTATTTGCACATTTTATTGTATAACTATAATATAATTTGTATAGCTATAATAAATTTCGCATGATATATCAAGGAATTTCTGGCATCACCCGAGAAAAATTATGGGTTTAACAATAATTGTTTTATATATACAAATTGTAGAAAAAAAATGCATTAAACTACAGAAAAATAGTAATTTCACCACGAAA
Organism: Gasteruption jaculator; assembly: GCA_949825005.1. Taxonomy (NCBI): domain Eukaryota; kingdom Metazoa; phylum Arthropoda; class Insecta; order Hymenoptera; family Gasteruptiidae; genus Gasteruption; species Gasteruption jaculator. The sequence continues at coordinate 8,344 of CATKWD010000140.1, forward strand.
AATAAAGCTACAGAAGCTACTAACTTGCAGTTTGTCTAACTATTTTTTTTAAATAGATTACACTACTCCACAAACAGTTAAGTATACTAAACGCTCATATTTGGAGCAACTTAATGACAATTCATAACAATAACTACAATAGTTTAGTCAAACAGACTGAAATATCGAGGTTGCGGTGAGTGAAAAAGTATATTTCTTACAGCTCAAAATCTATAGTACATAGGCTTACGCAACTTATAATTGATGAAACTATAAATCATTAGTAGCTGTATCTAGAAAACGGAAGTTGGTATCACTGAACCTTGGTAGTCTTTTTAATATTTTTTTTAATGTTGGTATAATTCAACTTTCAGAGTTGTGCATATTATTATTGAATAGTTTTCACAACCATGAAACTTGATTATCCTAACTGTATAAAAGGGATACGTTACAAATAGTTCCCATAATAATAAATTTTGTTAGGATAACTATTAAATATGGTTGTACTGACTACCTATTAGTTATGCAGGTAACTAAAAAAAAATGGCTAAGGTCGTATTTAACATCAAATATATAGTTACCGGTACCATTTTTTTCTCTCAGTGTATATTTCGTAATTACATAAAGAATCATACTGTAAATTTTCATAATAATCGGTTCATTACTTTTTGAATTGGATTTCCCGCAAATGTGAAAAAAGTGATTTTGAGAAAAACGCGTTTGAAGAAAAACTTCTCGAAAACTAGAAATTTAAGGAAGTTAACAAAATATAAAGTGCTCACCGATTAATCTGCGATTCCAGCACCATATATTAACCCGTCTTCTTCCTCATAGGCTTCGTTTTGCGCTTGTAGGTGTGCTTTTCGAGCTTTCTAACCTTCCTTCGACTCCAATGAATTACGTCGATTCTGTTGGCTCACGGGCAAAACCCGATGAAGATGCAATGGTTGCACAATCAAATTTTTACTCGTAGAACTGTCCAGTTTTTTCGCACTAGCACTTTGATCTTCATTATCACATATAGGTTAATAAACATCACATAATAGGTAAATAAAGCGACTACCTGAGGTAGTGATCCGAGCGTACCTGCTGTACGCTCGAGCTTACAGCAGGTAGGGCGGATACATACCCTGTACCCGATGAACGCTCGGTTTTATGCTCATAAAATCTAAACGAATGCGAATTTCGCTTTGAAATTTTAACAGCGTATTCTTCGATAGTTTAGCTAACGATTTATGTAATAAAAAAGAACTCGATTTTTTTAACCTCCTAATGTGGTTTCCCCCCTTAATTCGTTCGGAGGTTCAATAACTGTCCAAGATATTGAACGCATTTCTTTTAGCGATAAAACAGTAGCATCCTTGAAGAAAGTACAGATAACAAACACGTGGGTCAATTAAATATTTTCGTTCGCGTTGTACATGATGATTTCTCATGTGTCGAAGATTAGATTTTGTTCCAATGCACGGTACACTGACAGGTGCTGATATTTTTAAAGGCGTACAAGAAACCTTAACAAAATTTGATACCGATTTGAGTAAATGTTCGGCTATCATAACTGACGGTGCAAAAGCAATGACAGGCCCAAAAATTGGACTGTTTGGACAATTGAAGCAAAGAAATATCAATATTCCTTTTGTACATTGTTTAATTCACCAGCCCAGGTAGAAAGTAATCAATGGAATTAGCTTGTATTAAGCTAATTTTATCAGTTTTAGCCTAAAACTAGCTGGCAAACTATGGTTAGTACAAGGTTAGTTGGTAACGCTCTGGATCGCTAACATAAAGCTTACAGTTTTAGCTTGCATAAACAGTGACAATTTAGCTTACTACAAGGTTGAAAATAAAGCTTATTCTTAGCTAGAGTAGATTTGGTAATTTAAGTTTAAAAGAACGTTTACACAGAAAAATTTTTTATTATTATTTTTTTTTCTTAACACAAACATCAGATATTGAGCATTACATGTATAGTGTTATATATATTTTAGAAATATAAAACAGTAAATGTCATATTATTTTTAATTTTATGCTCATATTTTAATTTATTTATTAGCTTTAGGTTTCAAACTCTTTGGTTTTTTGGAATCCACAATCTGAGTATTGTCCTTTTTATTATTACCCGTTGTATCAGATTTTTTAAATTAATTTATTAAAATTTATATATGGCTCTGGAGGAAGTAGGCAGGTAAACTTTTTATTTTTATCATTGCAAGTCACCCACGGCGATGGCACGGCGTCGATAAATTTTTGTGATTTTTTTCCCTGGGTTATAAATTCAATTAATAAATATTCATACGTCTCACCACTTTCTTTATTTCTACTAGATCCAGCCATATCGATCAATAATTAACAATTAATGTTAACATCAATGTCAACTAAATATTTCTAACCTAAATCTTGATGTCGTTTTTATTTTTTACAAACACTGTCTTAATTAGTAATACCATAGTTAATATCAATATATCAGTAGGATCCGGAAAAAGTACGCAATATTTTTTTTATTTATACAAAATATTTCTGAAATGAATAAATGAATAAAATTAAACTCAATTATCACTTATAAACAATGACACAAACTCCTAATTAACCTCAAATTTCAGTTCTCAATGTACGCTTGGAGTAATGTTAGCAGATAAGGTAGTTTTAAGCTTAGAATCCATGCTTAGAACGAATCTTATAATACGCGTGGAAAACAAGCTAACAGCAAGGTATTTTTGAAGGTTAGTTACACTCTAAAGACTTGTCATAGAATTCATTCTAATAACAACCTAGAATAAAGCTTGCAAAACAAGACTTGGATGTTAAGCTAAAATAAAGCTATTTTGAAGTTTCAAACTTGTCCGACTAAGACAATTTTCTACCTGGGAGGAAGCGTTATGTGGGAAAGCTGTGAAACTAAGTGACGCAATGCAGATGGTCACAAAAATTGCAAATTTTATTAAGGGCGGTAACAAATTTCTTCTTCATAGAAAGTTTCAACAGTTTCTCATTGAACATAACGCTGCTTATAGTGATGTACCTCTTTACTGTGCAGTACGCTGGCTAAGTGCAGGCAAATGTTTACAGAAATTTTTTGCAGTAAGAAAAGAAATATCTCTTTTTTTGCAGGAACCATCAGTTCCACACAATGATGAATTTAAAACTTTTTTAGAAACAGTAGAAGCACTTTCAGAGATACAGTGAGCAACGTAAGTATTCGAACGGGATGACAAAAAATGATCAATCATGAGAATAGCGTACAATGAAATGTAATTTATTGGAACAAAATATTGTTGGATTTTTCTAAAACTTTATGCACATTTAGTACTTGTATGTACGCTACTATAAATACATTTTGTTCCAATAAATTACAGTTCATTGTATGCTATTCTCAAGATTGATTATTTTCTGTCATCCTGTTCGAATACTTACGTTGCTCACTGTAACTCTAATCACAGATGTTACCGCCCAATTAAATATATTAAATGTGATGTTGCAACAGCCTAAGCAAAGTATAACTGATTTAATAAGTCGTATTGATTGTTTCTATAAAAAATTAATATTAATGAAAGATCATATTCAACAAAATATATTTCATTTTTTTCCATCTTGCCAGATACTCAGTGAAGAACATGACAGAAATATTGATTTTACAAAATATATCCATATTCTCGAGTCGATCATACACGAGTTTGATACGCGTTTTAATGACGAAACAATTAAATCACTTAGAGCCGATTTAACTGTTTTTGAGAATCCTCTTCTTGTTACGATAGGAGAACAGAAGCTACAGTTCCAAGAGAAACTGTGTTTATTACAAACGGATATTTTTTTAAAATCGCGAAAAGAGAGAGGAATCGAATTTTTCAAACTTTTAAATAAATCCTCTTATCTAAATTTAATAGATTTAAGTCTTCGCATTTTTTCTATGTTCGGCTCAACATATTTATAAGAATGTTCTTTTTCAAAATTAACAATCATAAAAACAGATAGGCGTAGCAGTTTAAACGACGCTTCATTATCGGCATTAATCCGTACAAATATTTCAAATATTAATGTAAATATACCTTCGCTAGTTCAATCCCGCAAAGGTTTTAAACGAAATTAATTATGAACGTATTATAAATATTATATTTTATACTGTTATGACAAACTCGAAAATATGTACGGTATGCATATTCTTCTTATTGTTAATGGAATAGGCCTATTGAGGACACAACTTTAAAAAAACGCGTTGACAGCAATATTACCTCATGGGTAACGTGAAAAGATATTGCGATTGTAATGGTAAAAAAGTAAAAGTAATTTTTTCATAACAGTATAGGATAATATATTTACTAGATGGGAAGTAATGGGAGAGCGGGCCCGCCACACGATTCGGGATATGCGACGGTCCTGCGCTGCAGTCAGCTTGTAAGCCCCCGGAGCGGTAAGAGGAAGGTGGTGGATGTAGCCCTCGAAGATAGGCTGTCGCGTGGAGAAAATTCCGAGCTCTGGTCTGGAGTATCAAATTTTATACCGGACTTTACAATGGAATTGCGCACTTGATGAATTTGATACTTTAGACCTTTAAGAGCTAAAGGATAGTTAATTTACATGAACATAGGGGACGCTCTCGCGGTTGAATATGATTCGCAGGTCCAGTCTTGCGGAACGATGACCAGCCAATGGGACCCTCAGGACGGTGTATAAAAGGCAAGCTTAAAGATCCTAGTAATCAAAATTGAAATTTCAGCGAAAGAAGCAACATGGAGTTCTTTAGCAAATTTCTTAGCTTTATTGGAATCACTTCATCCAAATCTTTGTAGAAGGTTGATATAATAACAGAGCTTCCCCTAGAAATATCTCTATTTACATACATGAAATATATTTACATTAGCAGAAATTCACTCGGATTAGCCCTATATAAGGCGAGTGGCTGGCGAGGATGAACCTAGCCGTACTAGTATCGGGATAGCTGGCGAGGGACTGGCAAGGCACAGACGTGATGGGCTCGCCAGCTTGTCGTTTGAGGCGTTGGCCATCACGTATGCTACGGCACTGCGCATTTGTCCACGAGATGGCCTGGCGCTCGAAAACTTGTGCGTGCCTCGCAAGTGCCTCGCATATTGTGCTCACTAGTTTAACTTTTATGTATCTGGCGCGCACACGTCGTTCGGTACTTCCCATCGCTCCACGAGATGGCCTGACCAACGCAGTCTACCGCCACCAAGCGTGTATAACAAGCGATCAGCTGTTATGCTCCGATTGCAAAGTTTAAATGAGAAATATAGTAGAACTGCAAATTAATCTTTTCATCGCAAAACGGCAGACAACGATGTCACGTTTTATATAAACATTATAAATTGTTTATATAAAATTTGAAAAATTTGCTATAATAAGTGCAGGAAAGCTGTCAAATTGATCAGTAATTAACCTCAACTATAACCTCAAAACCTTGAAGCAACCCACCCCTTCTGTGTCACAATATCTTATCTATGTTGTTACCCAGTATAATCAATAGTAAGAAATGATTAGTGTTCATCATAAAGTGAAAGGTACACCAATATTTTATATGCTGTTTAATATACTATAGATATATAAATGAAAAGAACAGAAGACAAGACTATATATTGAAACAATGGACAAGGAACAACGTGCACAAGCTTTGACGTCAGCTCGTGTTAGAAAACACAGAACACTACAAAAGTTCATGCGAAATTCATCTAATGTACATCAACATAAAGCGCTTTCTCCATCGAACTGTACACAATCAGCCGAAATTCCTCGTAAGAGAATAAATTAACTATATTAAACAAATTAAAATTATAGTGCTATAGAATATATGTTCACGAAAAGATAGTGATACAATAATAATAGATAACAAAATATAATAAATTGTATTGAAAAAAAACGTTTTTTTTATTTCAGAAACAAATCAAGCCCTTGCCCACCATGATAATCATCCTACTTTTGGTCATACTGAGGCTGATAATCAGACTGATGAAAGTAACAGCGAATCCAATATCATATACAATAATAACGAGCTTGAGGAATCAGCTGGTAGTGCGTCTTCTGAAACATCTCAGGAAGAAGCCGTTAATGTTCCTGAAGTTTCTGAACTTCGAACCTGGGCTATTGCTAACGACATTCGGCAAGAGCATTTGGATTAGCTCTTATTAAGGGGGGGGTATGGTTTTGAGGGTTCAAAAAAAGTGATTTTTTTTATTGCATATTATGAAAGTATAGTATTTCAAGAATGTTGTCTGTTAATAGGAAGTCAATCGGAGCAAAACTCACAAAGATATAGCTTTGGAAGTAGACGTGTCTCGAACGACTACCTGAGCTGTAACCGCTCAGCGGGAAGGCAGTTGTTTCTCAATCTCTTTTGTTATCTTCTTTTGTTATTGTCCAATCTTCTTTTGTTATTCTCCAATCTTCTTTTGTTATTGTCCAATCTTCTTTTGTTATTGTCCCTAAGCAGTTTCCAGAAAGGTCTTAGACAGGGTCGTTGTAACGGTACCCCGGTACCTGGTGTTGCTTCATTTTCGAAGCAGACGCGGAGTGTAACAGTCGTGTTGTATTTTCTTACTCTATTTCGTTGTGATATTTTTGTTGTTCGCAAAATGCCGAGAAAATTTCGAGAAAAATTCTGTAGAAGAAATGAAGAAAGCCATTTGGGCTACTTACTATCATTATGCCTCAACCGATGCAAAACCACAACACGAAAACTGCCCTAGCGGAGAAGACTCATGGTGTGAATGGCAGAAAGCTGCAGCTTCAAACAAGCTGAATAATTTCAAACACACATATTCTGCTCTACCAACTGATGTTTTACAAGGAATCAAGCCAATTTATGAAGATTTAAGCAAAGATGCTCTCCTAGAGCGATGTATTGGCGGATTCACACAAAATAATAATGAGAGTTTGAACCAGCTTATTTGGAAGATTGCGCCGAAAGTTGAGAGTGGTTCAGCAATTATCGTCGAATTTGCATCTTCAGTGGCTGCTTGTGTTTTCAATGAAGGCTGTAAAGCTTATTTAACCTTCCTAGAAGAGATGCGAATAAGTACTGGTCCAAGTTGTCATGGATGGGCGCTTCGAACCAACGATATTCGAATGAACAGAGCAGATGAGCGAGCAGCTGAAACCGCTAAAAATGATAGAATTCGTCGCAGACTTGATAAAAAAGATGCTTTGGACATTCTTGACGAAAGTTCTATACTCTATGGTCCCGGCATTGATGATTCTATGTGAGTAAAATAAAAAATAAATAGCTTACTAAGTTTTATCAGGGTCTTTTCGCTACGAAAAACTTTAAACGCGTTTTTCTCAAGTCGATGTTTTTTGAGTCGGTGCACACTGTATCTGAAAATCTATTCAACCGATCGTTCTCAAATTTTTTACAGTATTTCCTTACATAATTTATGAGGTAACCCTGGCGAGATTTTTTCGTCTTTGATTTTATTTTTCTTATTATTAACAACAATAGTCATGAATTTAGGCCAAAAATCGGTATTTTCACTTTCAAGTCTTGTAAAAAGTTCAAAAATTAAAAAAAATGGAAAAACTCGGCAGCGATACCTAGAGGGACATAAAAATTAAGGAAAAAACTTTGGTTATTTCATTTCAGATGATCCAGTGCTGAGATATGATGTGCACCGCAAAATGTATTTCTTCTGAGGCGCCTGCGAAGAATTGCTGCCATTCGGTCAATTTTCAATATTTTTGAACCAATATTTCACAGAATATAGTTCAATTACTACTCTTTAATGTACAACAATCAGAAATAAATGTACTTTCACCGTACGCCCAAAAAAAAATCTGTAAAAACCTGTTTTTTTCTGCCTTCAAAACCATACCCCCCCCTTAATTCTCAGACGCCGGCTTCTTCCTGAATTACCGAAATCTTCGAAGACTTTCCTTCAAACTTGTATAGGCGATTTCACAATTAATAAAAGGTTGAATGCCGATGGATGTGAAATGGAATATGTGTACTTCGGGCTTGAAAAAGGACTTCGTGCTTGTTTAAATACAAATTTGCACACAAACGAAGCTGTAGAATTTCAAATACACGTTGACGGATTACCTCTGTTTGCATCGAGCCCTAAACAGCTATGGCTAATATTATGCAGAGTGCATTTTAGAAATGATATATATAAACCTTTTCCTGTCGTCATTTATTCTAGTAACAAGAAGCCTTCGAATGTAGATGATGTATTAACCGACTTTGTAGAAGAAGTTAACATTTTATTACAAGATGGATTAACCCTCAGCGGGTACTCTATACTGTTTGTCCCGATCCGGGTACTCTGGGTCTGTGAGATCCGAGCGATTTTCAATCGCTTATAACTCGGAGCCAAATCATCGCGGGGAGACGTTTTTTTTTTAAATCCATCGCCAGAATCTCAAACAAACGAATGCGTGATCCATTTTACTCCAAATCTAAAGGTTTTGTTAATATTTAACAAAATACAAGGAGACTTTTCGAAAATTTTTTTTTTTTTTCAAATTGTTGTAAAAAAATGAAAAATAAAGATAAATTAATTTTAAAAACGGTTTTTTAAAGCTTAAGTGTTGTACTTTAAGGCTGTATAGGTCATTTTTCGATTAAATTAGGATAAGCGACTTATTTTTGCGATTGAAAGTTAGTATTTTTTACAACGTATTTTTCATATATACACGGCCATTATCGCTAGAAAAATTGCAAAAAAAATTGTTTAAAAAATTTTTTAGCCTACCTTATCAAAAAATAAGATATATATACATGCATACATATTGTGAGAATATTCTTATTCTCAAACCTTCTATATGGCACGTTGGAACGCCATTTGTGAGGCCATTCCAGTCCACGTTGGATCTTTATGGCCGGGATGTTCAGGGATAAGTTCTGGCTTCCTGGATTCTTATATGACAAAATTGGGCGCCAGATTCGGCTATCCGAATCAAAATCTCTATACTATTCTAAGAATCCAGGAAGACTCAAATCCTATCGGCAAGGCTAACTCCTGTCGGTGAGGGGAACGAAACGTGGGGTCTGGTGAGAAAAACTAAAGAAACTTGAAACTAAAGATATATATATAAAAGAAAATAAGAATTTAATGAATAAAAAGAAATAAATACAAAGTTGAATCTCGATCGGGCTTTGACAAATGATCATAATAATTTGCCCTTAATAATTTGGTTTTAGAATACAACTTTTCCGTATAGAAATCTTTAACAACAATTCTCGCTATAAGCGATCTTCAAAACAAATAGAACATCTATACAATCTTGATAAAGTTGAATAACAAAATATCAATTGGTGCAGTCGCCCGAATTAGTTACCGGACGCTCCCTAACCTCGAAGGGCGCTGCGTGCAGCTAAGTTCATCCACCACGTGCAAGGAGGCTTTCTTGCACTCGATGGAAACCCCGAAGACCTCCGCGAATCCCAACAATTATGCAGAGTGCACTCACCGGAACTAAAGGATCTCGTATCCTTCACTGGGCCCTCTTTATCTCTCTTTCTATCGCTCGAGGAAAATCGGTATGAACTCCGTGATCGGTCCTCCTTCTCTCTCTCTCCCAGTGAACCTCACAATCTTTCCGGGACGACTGACAAAATGTCTTCGGGGTTACGCACCTTTATCGTTCCTTAATTCTAATATCTTCCGGCAGGAGAGGATCTAGGTCGATAAGGCAGTCCCGTATCATGATAGAGCGGGTGATCGACCGCTTATCATTGATTACGAGTCCTGCCAGATGTCGCCAATTTGTCTAGGACGATTTTCGGCTGGAGATCGTTGAAGTAAGGCTCGAAGGATGACGTCATCGCTTCTTCGTGTCGTCTGCTAGCGCCTTCTCCAGACGAATAAAGGCGTCCCCGTATCCGTCGAGGCGTTATCTGGATTTCTTGTCCTTCTGGGCTTTAAGGCCTCCTTCCTTCCTGTTGAGGGTGGTTCTCCTTCTCCTCCGTCTTTTACTCTCCCCATTTGCCGGAATATAAGAAAGAATATTGCCGTAAGGAACGATTCAGTTTCCTAGGGTGGTCACAGCGCCCTCGTGAGGTCTATGCGTCCGTAAAATACAATTAGAGCCCTAACTGGTGTCTCTGGGAGAGTTCTTATTTACTCTAATGTCTCGTCGATTTTACATAGCGAATGCATTGAGAAATGCATCGTCACAATATGTATATAATTTAAAAAAAAGAATATATATATATTGAGACGATTCGGCTGCTACCTATGATTCTTGCGAGAGGAGTGCAGTCGGATCTTAAGGCTGTTGAATGCCAGCCGCCCGCCCCCCTTGAGGGGTCTACAAATATGCTTTTCGCCCAAGTGCCATAGCTGCTCTATTTCTCAACCGATTTTAATGAATAAGGTCTCATTTTAAAGATGAATAAATTTTGTACGAGATGACTTTTTTAGAATTTTGAAAAACTTACGATTTGAGTAAAAAAACTCGATATGAAGTATGTGTCTACTTTCATATACATATGTCAGGGCAGAGAAACATCTAATCGAAAATTCGAAAAAGTCATCTTGTACAAAATTTATTTACCTTTAAAATGAGACCTTATTCATTAAAATCGGTTGAGAAATAGAGCAGCTATGAAACTTGGGCGAAAACACTTTTTCACCACATTTTCACCGAAAAAAATAGCCCAAATGTGGCGCCACCGCGTTGTCACGGCAATATTCTAAAAGCTGGAACGAAATGTAGGAGGTGACGGTTTCCTCCACTCCTTCTTGCCAGCCGTTGTGTAAGCATGATACATGTGTTGACTTACACATATTTGTTGCTCTCACGTATACTACGTCATTAGCAGTCGCCCGTAATGCAATTGTTTCAGCGTTCAAAACAAATGACCAAATTGAATCATAATAATATATTTGTAATACAATACTGTTATAATATAATATTAATACTATATTACTGTTGTAATATAATACTTGTTTCATGATTATTATTATTATTATGAAACAAGTATTATATTACAACAGTAATATAGTACTAATATTATATTATAACAGTATTATATTACAAATATAATATTATAAATCAATTTGGTATACTTGTTTCATAATTATTATTATTATGAAACAAGTATAGAGATTGCAGAAATAATTAAGGTAGGTGTCTAGTCTAGAGTGCGAAAAAACAAGGTTATTTTCGAAAACGTTTTTCTCAGCTTCTTTATTAGATATTACAATTACAACATTTTCGAGGACATAATACTATCCTTATCGAATGGAAAAAAATGGTTTACATCGTCCAGCGTTTTTTTTTTTTTTCAATTTTCAGAAGGCGCCAAAATCGAGTCCTCAATAAAAAGGTGTTCCCATGGCGGACAAACAATCTCCGCAACCACTACATCGATTTTCATGAAACTTTGTACGATTCTTTATTAAGGTGTTTTGTATGGTAATTCACCAAATTTTTGGAAAAAAATTTATAATATAAAAATTTACAGAACGCAAACGCTGCAAAAATATGTAGATTTTCGTACAGTGTTTTTCAAATAGCCGCCTTTTTTTTCTATTATCGATTTTTGGCAAACGATGGTGAATTACCACGTGGCAAACCTTCCTCTTTAAAAAGTTTTTTCCTATTTTTGTTTCAAACGTTCCAATCCGAAGATTGTTTGTCCGCCATGGGAACATCTTTTTATTGAGGACTCGACTTTAGCGCCTTCTGATAATTGGAAAAAAAACGCTGGACGATGTAAACCATTTTTTCCCATTCTATAAGAATAGCATTATGTCCTAGAAAATATTGTAATTATAATATCTAATAAAGAAGCTGAGAAAAACGTTTTTGAAAATAAGCTTGTTTTTCGCTCTCTAGACTAGACAACTACCTTAATTTTTTTTACATATTTGTAAAAATAGTTACTTTTTGTCATCGCAATTATTATGAAATTAACTGTAAAGTGTAACCCGTGTAAAATCCAAATAGAGGCCCTAAAACTTCCATTGTATAAAATAAGAATATTATTTATTACTATTTAATCATGACACTTATACAAAAATATGGAAGATTGAATTTGTACAAAAACTAGATTTATCATTATTTATTCATTTCCAAGCTTATAATTCACATTTATTTATGCAATGCTCAATCACTGGCATGTGGTCCGTCACTAGGCAGTTTACCCTAAACAGGAAAGAAAAGCTTTTGCATTCTGATTTTTATATTTTGAAAATGAAATAACTGAAATATTATGGATGGTATATTTTTATAGGAAAACGAATGTTCCCCCAAAAAAAGATTCTCGTAAAAATCTTATAAGTTTAGTCGGTATAAAGTTGTAAGCGGGTAAATTTAAAATTATAAGAATTTGTCGGTTTTTCTAAATTTTTAATGTGTTTTTTAAACTCTTCAAGTTAAATTTTTTTTGTAGTCACGTTATTCCAAAAAATTTTTAATTTGACTCAATTAGTATTCATAGTTGTAGATAATTAACCCATTAACCCCTGAAAGGCCACTCAGCTGTAGACCACTATTTTTGAGCTTACTGCATCGATACAATTTGATTGGAAAAAAAAGCAAAACGTGAAATCTATAGTTCTTTTAGTGCTCTTTCAGATGGTGTCATTGAAAATTTGAAACAAAATTTGTTGACTACCCTAAAATGAAGTTGTAGGGTGAAAAAACGTTGAAAAAACAAAATTTTTTGTTCAATTTAATTTTTCGGCAACTTCCCGTTGTGGAATTATCCTTGAAACCGGTTTAGATGGGGGACGTGATGTCTGAACTTTAAAAATATGTATTGACATATACTAATAAACTATTAATTTTTCGAAAAAAATGTTCAGAATAAAAAGTGTTTAGAATTGGTCAAGGAATACCCCAAAAATTTTTCAGATTTTTTTGACGCATTTAAGGGGGTCATCCCGTGTGGCGGCCGTGATTTTTCGGGATTCTTCATGATGAAATGAAAAGACACAGAGCTTTCAAATTTTTACTTCATATTTATTCATTCTTCAATTATGTCTCTGAATTTTGTTATACGAAAATATACTTATGATCGTGAGTTATACCGCTCGAATGTCACCCATGTGAAAAAAACGGTGTTCATAATTCCGGCAGATTGGCTTATCTGAAATAAAAAAATAAAATTGCAAGTTGATCTATAAGTCGATGGCTATCGCCGGAATGAGGATTTTTTTGAAAATATTGAAAATTAAATTTTTTACATGCTTTTAAGCATTAAGACCCAAAATTTAATGATTTTTTTGGACTATTTTCTCTGTAAAAAGAAGGCGGTTCAATGTTTTTTCAAAAATCCTCATTCCGGCGATAGTCAGCCACTTATAGATCAACTTGCAATTTTATTTTTTTATTTCGGATAAGTCAATCTGCCGGAATCATGGACGCCGTTTTTTCCACATGGGTGCCATTTGAGCGGTATAACTCACGATCATAAGTATATTTTCGTATAAAAAAATTCAGAGACATAATTGAAAATGAATAAATATGTAGTAAAAATTTGAAAGCTCTGTGTCTTTTCATTTCATCATGAAAAATTCCGAAAAAATCTTTAAAAAAACGGCCGCTACACGGGATGACCCCCTTAAACAAATTTTTTAACTGAGTTTTTATAAACTTCAAGAAACTCACGGAAAATTCTAAAAAAATTCTAGTGTGTTCCTTTGATAATTCTAAGCTTTTTTTATAATTGTTAGTTTTTTCTGAAAGTTGATAGTTTTTGAGTAAAAAAATCTAAATGGGCAGAAAAATTTAGACGTATGGAATGCGGCAGATTCTTTTACTCAAAAAGTATCAACTTTAAGAAAAAATTGTCACTTATAAAAAAGCTTAGAATTATCAAAAGAACACACTAGAATTTTTTTTAATTTTGTAAAGTTTTGAGTAAAAAAATTTCTTTAAATGCGTCAAAAGTTTGAAAAAATTCTGGGGTGATCCTTGACAAGTATTAAGTACTTTTTGCTTTTAAAATTTTTTTTTCGAAAAATTAATAGTTTATTAGTTAAAGCGTCCGACAGATATTGAGTACAATTTTTCATTTTGGATGCCATTTTGGATCATCCAGGTGAGCGAAAAAAATTTGTCAATATATATTTTTAAAGTTCAGACATCGTGTCCACCATCTAAACTTGTTTCAAGATAATTCCATAACCAGAAGTTGCCGAAAAATGAAATTAAAAAAAATTTTTGTTTTTTCATCGTTTTTTACCTTACGAATTCATTTTAGAGTAGTACAAAATTTTTTTTTCAAATTATCAATAACACCATCTGAAAGAGCACCAAAAGAACTATAAATTTCATGTTTTGCTTTTTTTATTCAATCAAATTGTATCGGTACAGTAAGCTCAAAATAGTGGTCTACAGAGTGGCCTTTCAGGCGTTAATGGGTTAATTACCTACAATTATGAATACTAATTGAGTCAAATTAAAAAATTTTTGGAATAACGTTGTGCCTACAAAAAAATTTAACTTGAAGAGTTTAAAAAACACATTAAAAATTTAGAAAAACCGACAAATTCTTATAATTTCAAATTTACCCGCTTATAATTTTATACCGACTGAATTTACAAAATTTTTACGTCTTTTTTGGAGGTCATTCATTTTCCTATAAAAATATAACATCCATAATATTTCGAATATTTCATTCTCAAAATATAAAAATGAGAATGTAAAAAGTTTTCTTTCCTATATATTATAAGTTGCACCCTAGTCCGAAAATTTGGTACGAATTATTCATTATAAAAAACGTTAGTCCCTTTAAATTTGTCGATGTATGTGTTTTGGATATACAGGGTGTGCGACATTCGATGTCGAAGCCGAAAGGTGGTGGTAAAGGGTGAAAATTGGAGAGGAAAAGTCAAGTACCATTTTTCGAAATTCGGAATAATTACCGAGTTATTAAGTAATACTTCTGACCAATCAGAATGCCCCTTTAGATTCTGGTGTGCATGACAGAAGTTTAGACTCGAACCTACTCGTAATCGGTAACAAAGCAGTAGTAGTAATAATAACAAAAGAAGTAAGACGGTGACACCAACACATTAAAGATCTCTCTTCTGATGTTACCACTAACACACTACTACGACCGTGATATGATATCGTCGGAAACAAAGTATGCACAGGGTGTAATAGTAGTAGTAATAACATAAAAAAATTTAATGACAAAAATCAACTTTCAAATTCTTAATTGTGTTATTAATTCCACAACTTCCACGACCAATGCTGTTATCATTATTATCACTATTATTTTTATTATTATTGTTGTTATTAATATTACTACCACTACATCAATAACAACAACCACAATAATAATAATAATAATAATAATAATAATAATAATAATAATAATAATAATAATAAAGATAATAATGATAGCAGTATTGGTCGTGGGAATAGTAGATTTAATAACACAATAATTAAGAATTTGAAAGTTGATTTTCGTCATTTATTTTCTTATGTTATTACTACTACTATTACGCCCTGTACATACACTGGGCGCAAAAATTAAGGGATGGAAAAAAATCTAAAGTAGGTGATTTTCAAAGTGCTGTAACTTAAAGAATAACAATGGGAAAGCAATTAAAAAAAAGCAAATTGAAGCTCCAAGTTTCTAGACTTCAGATCTTGCACTCAAAATGTTTTGCCATCAACAGTTTTTGAGTAATCATAATAAAACAAACGGGAAAAAAATTCCGAATTTACTCTTGTTTTTCGAAGAGTCATGGACTTCAATAAATTTTTTTCACTGATTTCATCACAAAGCTCTTTCTGATAATTTAATTCTCTTTAATTTGAGCGGTCGGAAAATCTTGTACGCTGATTTTTGGCTGACATGAGTTCTCAAAGCAAAAAAATCAGTTTTAACTTTGGTAATTATGTACTCGGTAACAAATTATTAAATTAAAAAATAATTTAAAAAAAATGTGGCTTCTTACAATAATTAACATTTTTCTTTTTTTAATCAAAAAATGATAACTATTGTAAGAAGTAACATTTGTTAAAATTAATTTTAATTTACAAATTTTTTACACAATTGCCAAAGTTAAAACTGATTTTTTTGCTTTGATCGACGATAACGCAACGAAAAATCATCGTACAAAGCATTCCGATCTCTCAAATTAAAGAGTATTAAATTATGTGAAAGAGCTTTATGATGAAATCAGTGAAAAAAATTTATTGAAGCCCATGGACCTTTTGAAAAACAAGCGAAAATTTGGACATTTTTTCCCGATAGTTTTCTTACGATTAATTAAAAACTGTTGATGTTAAAACATTTTGAGTTCAAGATCTCAAAACTAGGAACCTGGATCTTAAATTTGCTTTTTTTTTTAAATTGCTCTTCCACTATTGTTCCTTAACCCATTCGAGACGGCGACTGTTTTCGAACACGGTCCCCAGGAGGGGATGTTTTCCTTTCTATTTTTGCACACACGGTGTGCAACCGGTCTTATAGCCTCGGAAATTAATTGCACACACGGTGCGGAGTCGGTCTCGAATGGGTTAAGTTACAGGACTTTAAAAACCACTTAAAAATTTAGGATTTTTTTCTATCCCTTAATTTTGGCGCCTAGAGTATGTATAGGGTGTAATAGCAGTAGTAATAACATAAGAAATTAAATGACGAAAATCAAACTTTCAAATTCTTAATCGTGTTATTAATTCTACTATTTCCACGACCAATACTGCTACCATTATTACCATTATTATTAGTATTATTGATCAAGTTTTTTCGCAATGCGAAGAATAAGGCACCATCACATCCGCGACGATATATCGTGATTTTGATCCCAAAATTAACTATTGAAATAAAATTGGCATTACGTTATTCTCCCTTTTCTCCACAATACGCTTCATTTTGAATTTTATAAATATCATTGTTAGTTTGGTTTTAATGAGCTTTTTTCCCCAAACCTTACAAGGAAGGGTTCCTAGCCCGACCTTACCGATTTCAATAATTTTCTAATGTGTTGTAGTACTCGAAAAAATTAGAGACACGTATTATTTTTATGTGTCGACATCCACTCTAAAGAGGTGAAAACTACCCCTAAAGTTTTATCCGAAAATTATTGTTTTATTATATCTCGGCTTCTAATTAATATTTCTTAATGACACAAAGTGGAAAATATTTGTCATAAGAAGAAGAAGATATTAGGTGTGTTTATGACCCAAAGGGTTGCGACCCTCATTTTATATTTGAAGAAAACTAGATTTTTCGTTTCTTTTCTTCACAAAAACCAGGGTATGAACTCAAAGAAAGAAAAAAAGCATTTCCGTTTACTCTATCGAATATTTCAGTTGTTGTGTTTCATGATTTTTTAAGCAACCACCCCCAAATATCGTATACTACTCCTTAAACTGATACTCCGCATGTAAATGATAAAAAATTTGTTTGTTCTTTGGGTCGAAAGAATAGGATCGGCATGGTCGGCCGGTCGAATCGACCCCTACCCCGCGGGGGTAGCCGAAAAACGATTTTTTCGGGGTTTATTTTTTTTAAACCACCTGGTGGATAAAAAATGCAGAAAGAATTCAGAAGTATAACTAGTAATAAGGGTTTCTAGGGAAACTTTGTCCATCACCCACACCATCACCCGCCATAAAAAAAGAAATAAAACTAAAAACAACGAAAGTGCCCGAAAAACAACCCCGAAAGTGTCCAGGCAGCTGAACTTTTTTTCACGAAATATTGTAGCTCGTGATGAACTCTACACCCCAGTATTTTCTTCCGATTTTCCGAACGTGGCTTCACTTCCAAAAATCGATTTTTCGCCAAATTTCATGGATTTTCCGGCTTTTATGCTGCGCGCAAAAATTTTCAAGGTCAAACGCACCCCAGAATCGGAATTTACCGAAAATTTTACATAAGTATGGACATCTGAACAATCGTGGTTTGCCCATTTTTCCGCGTTTTTCCAGCTCAAAAACCGTTTTGCCCGAAAGAAAGTCTTATTTCGGCTGTGTTTCAAGATTACCTCGGTCTAAAATGCAATTTTTATTGTAAATTTTTTTTATTTATAGTTTAATTATACCTTTAGTTTCAATTTCCATCGCTATCTTCGTCGAAGACAGCATTATAATTATTTATATCAAACATTTTTGTTAAAAATTCTGTTGGTCTGAAGAGCTTAGACAAATAGCTGCCGTGGGATAAGTGGATTGGATTTGATCAATAGTTGATAATTGTTGTGAGCTTATTCTTTCAAGCTGTGCTTGTTTGCATAATTTTTCAGACTCGGGTGGCCTGAGTGCCGAAAAGCATTATTTACATTGGACATCACCTTCCTGTACATGTATCACAAACAAGGACAGCTTGAAAGAATAAACTCGCAACAATCATCAATTATTGGCCAAACCCAAGCCACTTATCCTACGGCCGATATTTATCTAAACTCTTCAGACCAGCAGAATTTTTAACAAAACTGTTTGATATAAATAATTGTAATGCTGTCATCAACGAAGATAGCCATGAAGATTAAATGCATTAATAAAAACTGCATTTCGGATCGAGGTAATCTTGAAACACCGCCGAAATAAGACTTTTTTTGGACAAAAGCGGTTTTTGAGCTGGAAAAACTTGAAAAAACGCTGAGAATCATGATTGGTTAGATGTTGATATTTATGTAAAATTTTCCGCAGAATCCGAGTCCGGGGTCTAATGACTTTGAAAGTGCTTTCTATTAATGTAACAGTCGAAATATTGTTGAAAAATGTCGAAAAATGGCATTTTTGGGTTAAAAACAATTCTTAGCTGGAAAAACGCGGAAAAATGGGCAAATCGTGATTGTTCTAATGTCCATACTTATGTAAAATTTTCGGTAGAACCCAATTCTGGGGTGCATTTGACCTTGAAAACTTTTCTCGACTGCATAAAAGTCGGAAAAACCATGAAATATGGCGAAAAAAAGCGAAAAATTGAGTTTTGGAGGTGAAGCCACGCTCGGAAAAATCGGAAAAAAAATAATGAGGGGTAGAATTCATGACGGACTACAATATTCCTTAAATAAAAGTTCAGTTGCCTGGGCACTTTCGGGGTTGTTTTTCGATTTTTAGTTTTATTTATTTTTTGTAGGGCGGGTGATGGTGTGGGTGGTTGAAAAAATTTCCCTAAAAACCCTTATTACTAGCTATACTTCTGAATTCTTTCTGAATTTTTTATCTACCAGGTGGTTTAAAAAAAATAAACCCCGAAAAAATCGTTTTTTGGCCACCTCCGCGGGGGTGGGGGTCGATCGGACCGGCCGACCGTGCCGATCTTATTCTTTTGGCCCGAAGAACCCATCCAATCCTGCCGTCAAAGAATTCGAGGTGGGGGGCATTTTGCCTATTTTAATGGAGAGTACCCTTTACATTTAAGAAATAACATCATAAAATTGCAATCTTCAGTTCATAATCAGCTTTCTTCGCCGAGATATAAGAATATGTTTAAATATTCCTGGTACAAAAGTGGTAACATTAATGAAATCCAGATAAATTTGAAAATCGTGTTGAGTTTTCTTTTGGAGATTCTTGCAATGTACAGTGCGAAATAGAAGGATGTAACAATATTGCTATTATACGATGTGGTTGGTGTAAGAAGTCTTTATGTTTTAAGCACTTTCTTGAAGATAATCATTATTGTTAACACTTTGAAGAATAAGATACTGTAACTTAATTATAAAAAAAGGGATAAATCTTCTTTTAAAGAATTATTATTTTTAATCAGTTCCATTAAAAAATATTAATAAATATCGAGTTATATTGAATAATTCATTTCTGAGGTTGACTTTTAGCACCCCTTTTATGTTACTATATTGCAAAAAATGTATAACATCATTGTTTCTTATATCAATTACATTCTGTTTCCACGTGTAATAAATCTCCAAAAAAAAATTTTTCTTATCATTTACATGCGGTGTATTACTTTAACGGGTAGTTTACGGTATTTGGGGGTGGTTGCTTAAAAAATCCTGAAACACGGGAACTGAAATATTCGATAGAGTAAACGGAAATGCTTTTCTTTATTTCTTTGAGTTCATACCCTGGTTTTTATGAAGAAAAGAAACGAAAAATCTAGTTTTCTTCAAATATAAAATGAGGGTCGCAACCCTTTGGGTCTTAAACACACCTAATAGCTTCGATTTATTATAACAAATATTTTCCACTTTGTTGCATTAAGAAATATTAATTAGAAGCCGGAATAAAATAAAATAATAATTTTCGGATAAAAATTTAGGGGTGGTTTTCACTCCTTTAAAATGGGTGCCGGCACATAAAGAAATATGTGTCTCTTATTTTTTTCGAGTATATCAGAATTTATTGAAATCGGTGAAGTCGGGTTGGAAACCCTTCCTTTTTAGTAAAATCGTTAAATTCGTCCGGTTATTCTCGCATAGGCACGCGTTTGGAGCTCGGCACTAAAAGGTTTAATAATAATAACAACAACAACAACAATAATAATACTAATAATAATGGTAATAATGGTAGCAGTATTGGTCGTGGAAATAGTAGAATTAATAACACAATTAAGAATTTGAAAGTTTGATTTTCGTCCTTTAATTTCTTACGTTATTACTACCCCTATTACACCCTGTACATATTTTTTTCCGACGAATCATATCATAATCGTAATAGTGAGTTAGTGGTAACACAGAAGCAAGATCTTCAATGTGTTGGTGTCACCGTTTTACTTCTTTTGTTTTTCTTACTACTACTGCTTTGTTACCGACTACGAGTAGGTTCGAGTTTAAACTTCTGTCATGCACACAAGAATCTAAAGGGGCATTCTGATTGGCCAGAAGTATTACTTAATAACTCGGTAATTATTCCGAATTTCGAAAAATGGTATTTGACTTTTCGTCTCCAATTTTCACCCTCTACCACCACCTTTCGGCTTCGACATCGAATGTCGCACACCCTGTATAAACACAAATCGACCATCTAAGGCAAGCCTATACATGCAAAAGTAAAGTCTTCTTTTTTTTCACGACAGTAGGAAGAATTGAAGAGACAAGCTTCCTACATTGTATATTTTCTCATATTTTCTCTCTGTCCCTTTCGCATCATCACCTTTCTTTGTCGCAAAAATGTAAGTGGTGGGGAGAGCTCTATCATGAGTTCTCCCCTTTTCTTATGAAGCGACCATCTCACTCGACTCTATCTTACTCTCTCGCACAGGAGTGCAATCAGCCCCATCTCTTGAGAGAAGTAAGCGAACCACTTTGGGTATTCAGCAACCTTAAAGGGATTCGTGTGCTGGACGGGTTTGAAAGTCGTAGAAAAGAAAATACAAATAAATTTAGACCAGAGAATTCTTTAAACTACTAATATTCGTTTATTGAATCTCCGGAATACATTTTATAATTTACTTAATGTAAAAATATTAATTTTTCTAAAAAAAAAATTGAATTTTCTAAACTAATAATGTAATAAATTTTCCCCAGGATTGGAGGTTTCTCTTTGTGCAGATTCGGTATCTAAGGGCTAGACGCAATGCTAGTGGCTTTGATACCGAAAAACTGACTTCGAGAAGGGCTGAGCGCGATGTCAGTGGCTTCTCTTGGTCAGCTGCAAAAAGGAATCACCTCGCTTCCCAGAAGGGCTAGACGCGATGCTAGTAGCTTCTGGGAATTCGAATGCAATCGTGAGGGCTGGTCGCGATGCCAGTGGCTCCGTATTACATTCGTCACAAGGATGATGGAAAGGATTCCTTCTTGGGAAGGGCCAGACGCTATGCTGGTGGCTTCCGAAGGTACTTGCAATTTGGAAAAGGGGCTGGGCGCAATGCCAGTGGCCCTTTCCAAATGCGGGATTTGGAAAATGGATTTCCTTTCTGGAAGGGCTGGACGCGATGCCAGTGGCTTCCAGAATTTGAACACAGTAGAAAGGGCTGGACGCGATGCCAGTGGCTCTCTACTGTATCCCCTTTACAGGGAAAGGAGATTTTTTTACCTTATACGAAGGGCCAGACGCTATGCTGGTAGCTTCTAAGGTGTTGTAACTCGAAAAAGGGGCTAACGCTATGTTAGTAGCCTTTTTTGAATTTAAGATAGGAAGATCTTCGAGACTTTGAAAAAGGGCTAACGCTATGTTAGTGGCTTTTTCTTCCAAGTCTCGAAGAGGAACTTAGGATTTAAAAGTAAATTCGTCCTGATCGCTTTGATCATAGGACTACTTTTAATTAATTGAGAATTCGCTTGTTTGCTGTTCTCTTAAGCTGCTGCTTGTAAGAGACAGTCGAAGCATCTGAATCTCCTAGAGCTCCCGGTCGTGCCTTTATAGTCTTCCTTAGAGCCTGCGGGAGCCGAATTTTCTCCTACCTCGTCGAGGGCTTTTCCTCGAGAGGGGCACTTTTCCTAACGGAGAGGGCATATTCGAGGCTCGCGCTTCTGCGTCTCATTGGAGCATTTTCGAATATCCCTTCCGTTAGGCACGGCTCCCGCACCTGCTATAGGCTGGCTTGGTAGCTATGTGGGGCAGACCAGGATCTATCGGGAGACTGACGTCACGCGTGACGTGTAGATCCATTGGTCAATAGTTGGATATGTTTTAGTTCCCTCAGATACGCCAGGACGCGCTATATGGTAATAGCTAAACTTGTCCAGCAGATATCCATCATCGGGAATGGTTTCTGATCTATACTGGAAATAGATCTTAGTGACTCTATGGTTCTAAAAATGGCTGCTAGTAGCCTGTCAACACAGTTTTTACTTTTAATAAGTTAATCAGAAAATAGTTTTTAAAATAAGAAATATGTATAATAAATAGTATTTAAAATGAAATTTGAAAATAAGTGGTGAGTAAGCTTAAGTATTAGTGAGTGAGTTTTAATTATTAGATTTAATATTTCACCACTTTTTTGCAAGTAAACTCTAATTTTGTTAAGCAAAATTAGAGGTTTTAATTTTGTGCGTATTTATTAACTTCTAATTTTGTGAGGCAAAATTAGAAGTTAAGTTATTTTAATGGTTTTTAGGATTTTGTGGGATAGATGGATTAGTGGGTTGTTGCTAGTTATGCGACGTTTCACCAACGTGATCGTTGGTGGAACGTTACATCACCCCCCCAAAGAAAGTAAACTTTTGATCGGTAAAAGTGTACTTTCTTTTTTTTTAAAAGAAATTATCACTAATATTTTTAAGAAATGAGAACTTTTCTATTCTGCTTAGGTCGATACAAGAAAAATTCTTTATTCTTTAATTAGCCACTTTTCGAAATCATCAGATGACATTTTGCGAAACTTTTCTATTTCGATGTTTTTTTGTGCTTCGTCTGCCAGTCTCTTTCTTTTTTGTTGAGCCTCTAGTTTCAGAAGAGTCCTAGTTTCGTCTGAGGTTGGTTCTTTGCTCTTCGTAGTTGATCCTCTTGACGTCCTTCCTTTCCTTGAGGATGTTGGAATGCGACTCCTCGAGTATTTCCTTATGCACGGATCGGATGATGGTGCCTCCACCATTTTAATCCTCCTCGGTTCGGGGATTTCAGGGGTTGATTGTTTCGTTTTTAGTGATTTCACGACTTGTAAAAGTTGTACTGTTTGGATATCCTTCACTGTTGGCCGGTTGGTGGGTTTGTTTCCTACCAGGAACTTCGTCTCCGTTATCGTTTGTTTGGATTTCGTCGTTCTTCTTTGGTTATTCGGAAGCCGAAATCTTTGACTTTTGGCAGGTTTGAAAATTCCTGGTATTATTATTTTTCCTTCTTGAATTCCATCCGTTTGCGAACTTGTTGACGGCATCCTGAGGTTCGTATCTCAACTTGAGATTTTTTTTTTTTTTTTTTTTATTTATTTAGACTTGCTCAATGTTCTTGAATTAATCGAATACTTTGATCGAATGATATCATTTCTAAGGATTATACATCCTTATAGAGCAGTTCCCTTGTGAAGTCATTTGTGGGAAACTTATAATTTAATTATTATGATTATTTGATTAGGAGAAAAAAAAAGGTTCTCATGTAAGATCACATGTTTACATTTTGTTTGTGAGGAAAGTTAAAAGGCCGTCGTTCGTGTGTTTGATTCTTCATGTTTTCATTTGGTGGTGTTTGTGAACGTGATCCTGTGTTTGTCGTGGTGATTCTGGCGGGGTTTTTTGAATCTTCTTTTTGTTTAGTGTTCGCAGCAGCAAGTCTGTTCTTCAAGTTTAAAATGTTTTTTTAGTTTATTCAGTTTTATTGTCATTGTGTTCTTTTCCAGATTGATTCTAGCCTTTGATTTTTTTAGGAAATTTATTCCTAGAATGCATTCGTCTTCCATGTTTGGTACGACGATTGCCCAGGTATTTATTGTTGTCGATCCAAGTCTTATTGGTAAGAACATTTTCTTGGTAGTCGTCTTAGCGCTTCCTAAAGATAGTTCGCTGACCCTGTCTTTTTCGAAGAGGGTCAATATGTTGGAAAATGCTTTCTTGTAATTTTCCATATATAATTTTTCTGATATGAGGGAAAACTCTGCTCCTGTATCTATCAAGGCTGTTGCTTCTAGTTCCCCTATCCGGATTTTCAGGGTTGGACACCTTGAATTCGTGGTGGCTAACTCTTTGAGTGCCTCTTCGACGTATTTGTCCTTAATGTCTTCCATCGTTGATTGTTGTTTTTGCGAAGATGCGTCTGCTGTAAGGCTTGGCTATCTACTGATGGTTTATGGTTTTGATCCTTGATTAATATAGCCGAGGATCTGATCCCACTCTTGGGTATTTTTCTCCCTTCCTAGGGATTTTTGATCCTTCTCTAGGGATTTTATCCCTACTCTAAGGATTTTATCCCTGCTCTGGGGATTTTATCCCTACTCTCTGAATTTTTGTCCCTCTTTTCGGATTTTGATCTGGTGAGGTGGTGGGGACAAATTCATGCTTCTGGTTGGTCTACCTTGTACGGTTTTAGGTCCTGCACGTGATACATTCCTCTTTCTTCGTCTGAACTTATGTGCTGTAGGATGTACGTTGATGACCTTATCCTTGCTTTTATCCTGTAAGGTCCTTCGTAGACTGCCATGAATTTTGCTATTCTTTTTGCTGCTGGATTCGAGACATTTAATGCTCTTGCTAACACCAGGTCTCCTACTTTAAATTCTTTGAACTTATGCGATTTATCATATTTTTCAGCTGCTTTCCCTCGTCGTGAGATGATCGATTGCCGGACCAGTTGCAATTTTTGCTGATATGATGTTTCCGGATCTTGAGGCTTAAGTTGGAACCATTTGACCCAAGGTCTCCTCGGTTTTTTATCCAATTGAATTTCGATGGGAGTAAATCCAGTTGTATCATGATGAACTTCGTTTATACAAGTCTCTATCACAGGTAACCATTTGATCCATGATGTATGATCATTCCTTGCAAACGTTCGGAAAAATCTTCCTAATTCTCGATTTACCCTTTCCACTGGGTTTGCCTGTGGGTGTCGGATTGATGTATGGATCATTTGTATCCCTCTGTTTTTTAACGTTTGTTTCCAAGTTCTTGAGGTGAACTGGGTTCCTAGATCCGAAAGGATTCTTCGTGGTATCCCTCCTTCGTTCACATAATCCTCAAAAAGTGCTTTCAGCGTGGCCTGTGCTGTGGCTCTTATTAGGGGATACAAACGCACGTATTTTGAAAATACATCTATTATCGCGAGAATGTATTTGTATCCGTCTTCTGTGACTGGTAATGGTCCGTAGAAATCTAGTGATATGAGATCTGAGGGTTTTTCTGGTAGAATAATTTCCCGGTTTCCAGCAGATCCTGTTGTGTGATATTTATTTCTTTGGCAGGTATCACAAGTTGCTAATGTTTTCCTGATAATTCTGTGGAATTTTGGTATGTGGAAATCTTCCTTTAAGATTAGATAGCATTTTTTTGCGCCGATGTGTCCATATAACTCATGGCATTCTTTGATTAATGCTTTAACGTGTCTTTCAGGAATTACAATTTTCCAATCGGTGCCTATTTTTTCAAAGAGAATATCGTTGAGCAATAGATGCTTATGGTAAGACGTCGGATCATTCTGAAGATGCCGCTTGATATTTTTTAGTTCCTCATCTTCGTCCTGTTTTTCTCCTAGGTGAGTGAGCAATTCCTTAATGTTTCTTGATGTTCTTCTTGCCAGCTTTTGTATGAGAACTGGCCCTCCTAAGCTTATTTCCTGTTGCTTTGTATGATTTTTGTCCATTTCAGGTCGGCTCAGGATGTCAGCAACCCTGTTCAGTCTTCCTGGACAATGCTCGATGGATAGGTCGTAGTCCTGGATAGCGAGGATCCATCTAGTGAGCCTAGAGTTTACTAGCTTGCATCGTTTTAGGAGTATTAATGCATTATGATCAGTTATAATGCTGATTTTTGCTCCTAGTAAGTATGTCCGGAATTTCTGCAACGCCCAAACTATACTCAGTAGTTCTTTTTCGGTCGTAAAGTAGCCTAACTCTGGTCCTTTAAGTGTACGGCTGGCAAAGCAGATTACTTCATCCTCATTCTTATCGTTTCTCTGGAATAATACTGCGCCGAGCGCATAATCGCTTGCGTCCGTCTGCAGGTAGTATCTTTTCTTATGATCAGGATACTGCAGGATTACTTCATTGCAGAAGTTTTGCTTTGCTGCATCAAAGGCTTCTGCATGTTTTTCTTCCCATTTCCATCGGGTTCCTTTTCTTACTAGATCTAAGAGCGTCGTTATCGTTTGGGCGTGCTTGTTTGTAAATTTCGTCTAGAAATTTATCAATCCCAAAAATCCTCTTAATTGTTTCACGTTCTTCGGAGTCGGAAACTGATGGATGGCTTCTATCTTTTCAGGATCTGGGCATATTCCCTCAGGTGTAAGAATATGGCCTAGGAATCGTACTTCTTTCCTGAAAAATGTGCATTTCTTGAAGCTAATAGTTAGTCCGTATTTTTGCAGTTGTTTAAAGAGATCCTCCAAGTGTTGAAGATGTTCTTCCACCGATCCTGAGATGCAGAGTAAGTCATCGACAAAATTGATTATGTGATCTCCCATGTTTCTTAGTACTGGTTCTAGACCTCTGACCAGACTTGCAGTACTTGTCTTTAATCCAAACGGCGTTACATTAAATTCGTAACATTTCCCACAATGGGTAAAAGCCGTATATTTCCTCGACTCTGGATGCAAGGGTACTTGCCAGAAACTCGTGGTTAGATCCAAGGTAGACATTATTTTTACTCCTTTACATTGTTGGAAAAGTATTTCCGGAGGCTGCATACATTCGTTATCCGAGACTAGTATTTTATTTAGCTGTCTTGCATCCAAGCATAGTCTGACGCTTCCGTCTTTCTTTATTACAGTTACCATGGGGTTGACGTATGGACTCGTGGAAGGTCGGATTATTTTGAGCTTTTTCATTCTTTCGATTTCCTCGTTTACTTTTTCTCGATATGTCATCGGTATTGGGTATGACCTGGCTTTAAAAGGATCGTGAGGAATTACTTGTAGACGGTGCTCATATGTTTTTAATCTTCCTGGTCTTTTGTCGAATACTTGGATATTTTTTTTTAACAGATCTTGGAACTTCAATTTATCGCCGTTGTTTAAATCGTTGCAGGCTTCGATTGTGTCCCAAATTTCTTTATTTGTTGGAAGGAAGCCCTCTTCTTCTTTCTTTACCATTTGGATGTTTTTGCATTCTTCTGCTCTCATCGTAAGTTCGATGGCTTGGCTAGCATGATCTTGTGTCTTTAATGACAACCGGAAATTCTCCAGATTGATTATTGTTTTTTCTTTCTTCAGAAAATCTATGCCCAAAATACAGTCTATTGTTAGTTTTGGTATAACTAGTAGGATTAGTTTGGAAGTATAGTCTTTTATTTTAATTTCGGCAAAAATCTGTTTCTTTATTCTTGTAGATTTCTCCGATAATGCTCCCTTAACCGTTGTTTGACAGATTGGGAGGATCGGAACTTTTTCGAAAACTCCTTTGTTTTGTTCAAAAAGTGTTTCGGAGATTGCCGAAACTTCACTGCCTGTGTCTATAAGAGCCTTTGTCTTAATTCCTTCGATTCTTATTATTATTGTTGGACATTTTTCCATTTTTTTTCTTTGAACTTCCGTTTCTTCGAGGAGATCATTGCGTGTATCCTTCCCAACTGTCCGCGTCGTGTAATTTCTTATAGGGAAGGTTCCTGACACGACGCTCCGTAGTTTTCCTGATCCTCTGGTTCATTGAAATCGGTATCAGTGTCGGATTCTTGGGCAATTGCACGAATTGTCCTCTGTAGTTTATTTTTAGACTCATAAATCTTCCTTTTTTCCTTCGGATTTTCATTTTTATTATTGTTGAATGAGGTGGAGGGTTTTGGAACTTCTCTTGACTCCTGTTTCTCCAAACTTTTAATTTCAAATGGTTTACCATTGCCTTTGTTCCAATTTGGCTTTATTTTGCCGTCGGCATGTTGGTTCCACGTCGGTTTGGATTCTCGGGGTTTTTCTTTTTTATTGTTGAGGGTTCCTGCCTCATCAAACCTTTCTAGTAAATCCAAAAAGTCGTTTATTTTGGTAAGCCCTCTGGCTAATACGGCTGTGCGTATTTCTTCTGAAAAATGTCTTGCCAGTTTTATCACAATTTCTCTATCTGAGAGTGGTGGTGTCAATTCTTTGGCTATGGCAATAAGTTTCAGAGAATATTCTACTCTCTTGCATTTTTTAGAGATATCATAGTATCCAAATTCTATGTCCTCTTTGGCTTTATGCTGCTTTTCTTCATTCCAGTATCTTTGGCGGAATAATTCTCCGAAATCTTCCAGAGAGTTAACCTCGTTTTCTATGAGGGACCACCAGTCTTTCACCGATCCAGAGAGGTCTTGAGATATCAGGACTCGTATGTCATGGTGTCTTCCTAAAGCCACATGATATTTTTTTAAGTCTTTCAGGTACCTCATTGGTCTTTCTCCTGGTGCATTTTTAAAGGTTGGTAGATTCAATTTTGGATTCCCCCACTGCTTCTGCTCATTTCCTGTGGGTCTCTGCATCAAATTTATCCTTGTGGATTCTCTGGGAATCGCACCTGTAAAATTTGCAGCTTGAAATTCCCCTTCATGTGGAGATATCCTTGTCTCTTGATGTGTCTGTAATTCAGACATCGACTTTTTTACATTTTCCTCAATTTTTATTTGGCATTTTTGCAATCTCCCATCTATCGATTGGTCGAGATTGCTTAGCCTTCTGTCCAATTCCGTGAATCTCCTGTCATTATCCTCCTTCATGAGGTGCAGGAGTTCGCGAATCACATTTCCATGGTCAATCAGCAGCGTTTGTGCTGGCGGAGGCGGTAATCCCGTGACAAATCCAGGTAACCTTCTTGGCGGTAGTTCCGTGCGATCGGCTCCATCTTCCGGACTTGAAGTGTATCCTCTTGCTCCGTCTTCTTCCATGGTATCTGAGATTCTTCTTTTTCTCTTCTAGAGTTAATCTTTTCTTGATTTTCCTCTTGATTCTTCTTTGACTATCTAAAATCCCGTCCCTGTTCGGGCGCCAATGAGACGATTCGGCTGCTACCTATGATTCTTGCGAGAGGAGTGCAGTCGGATCTTAAAGGGATTCGTGTGCTGGACGGGTTTGAAAGTCGTAGAAAAGAAAATACAAATAAATTTAGACCAGAGAATTTTTTAAACTACTAATATTCGTTTATTGAATCTCCGGAATACATTTTATAATTTACTTAATGTAAAAATATTAATTTTTCTAAAAAAAAAATTGAATTTTCTAAACTAATAATGTAATAAATTTTCCCCAGGATTGGAGGTTTCTCTTTGTGCAGATTCGGTATCTAAGGGCTAGACGCAATGCTAGTGGCTTTGATACCGAAAAACTGACTTCGAGAAGGGCTGAGCGCGATGTCAGTGGCTTCTCTTGGTCAGCTGCAAAAAGGAATCACCTCGCTTCCCAGAAGGGCTAGACGCGATGCTAGTAGCTTCTGGGAATTCGAATGCAATCGTGAGGGCTGGTCGCGATGCCAGTGGCTCCGTATTACATTCGTCACAAGGATGATGGAAAGGATTCCTTCTTGGGAAGGGCCAGACGCTATGCTGGTGGCTTCCGAAGGTACTTGCAATTTGGAAAAGGGGCTGGGCGCAATGCCAGTGGCCCTTTCCAAATGCGGGATTTGGAAAATGGATTTCCTTTCTGGAAGGGCTGGACGCGATGCCAGTGGCTTCCAGAATTTGAACACAGTAGAAAGGGCTGGACGCGATGCCAGTGGCTCTCTACTGTATCCCCTTTACAGGGAAAGGAGATTTTTTTACCTTATACGAAGGGCCAGACGCTATGCTGGTAGCTTCTAAGGTGTTGTAACTCGAAAAAGGGGCTAACGCTATGTTAGTAGCCTTTTTTGAATTTAAGATAGGAAGATCTTCGAGACTTTGAAAAAGGGCTAACGCTATGTTAGTGGCTTTTTCTTCCAAGTCTCGAAGAGGAACTTAGGATTTAAAAGTAAATTCGTCCTGATCGCTTTGATCATAGGACTACTTTTAATTAATTGAGAATTCGCTTGTTTGCTGTTCTCTTAAGCTGCTGCTTGTAAGAGACAGTCGAAGCATCTGAATCTCCTAGAGCTCCCGGTCGTGCCTTTATAGTCTTCCTTAGAGCCTGCGGGAGCCGAATTTTCTCCTACCTCGTCGAGGGCTTTTCCTCGAGAGGGGCACTTTTCCTAACGGAGAGGGCATATTCGAGGCTCGCGCTTCTGCGTCTCATTGGAGCATTTTCGAATATCCCTTCCGTTAGGCACGGCTCCCGCACCTGCTATAGGCTGGCTTGGTAGCTATGTGGGGCAGACCAGGATCTATCGGGAGACTGACGTCACGCGTGACGTGTAGATCCATTGGTCAATAGTTGGATATGTTTTAGTTCCCTCAGATACGCCAGGACGCGCTATATGGTAATAGCTAAACTTGTCCAGCAGATATCCATCATCGGGAATGGTTTCTGATCTATACTGGAAATAGATCTTAGTGACTCTATGGTTCTAAAAATGGCTGCTAGTAGCCTGTCAACACAGTTTTTACTTTTAATAAGTTAATCAGAAAATAGTTTTTAAAATAAGAAATATGTATAATAAATAGTATTTAAAATGAAATTTGAAAATAAGTGGTGAGTAAGCTTAAGTATTAGTGAGTGAGTTTTAATTATTAGATTTAATATTTCACCACTTTTTTGCAAGTAAACTCTAATTTTGTTAAGCAAAATTAGAGGTTTTAATTTTGTGCGTATTTATTAACTTCTAATTTTGTGAGGCAAAATTAGAAGTTAAGTTATTTTAATGGTTTTTAGGATTTTGTGGGATAGATGGATTAGTGGGTTGTTGCTAGTTATGCGACGTTTCACCAACGTGATCGTTGGTGGAACGTTACATCACCCCCCCAAAGAAAGTAAACTTTTGATCGGTAAAAGTGTACTTTCTTTTTTTTTAAAAGAAATTATCACTAATATTTTTAAGAAATGAGAACTTTTCTATTCTGCTTAGGTCGATACAAGAAAAATTCTTTATTCTTTAATTAGCCACTTTTCGAAATCATCAGATGACATTTTGCGAAACTTTTCTATTTCGATGTTTTTTTGTGCTTCGTCTGCCAGTCTCTTTCTTTTTTGTTGAGCCTCTAGTTTCAGAAGAGTCCTAGTTTCGTCTGAGGTTGGTTCTTTGCTCTTCGTAGTTGATCCTCTTGACGTCCTTCCTTTCCTTGAGGATGTTGGAATGCGACTCCTCGAGTATTTCCTTATGCACGGATCGGATGATGGTGCCTCCACCATTTTAATCCTCCTCGGTTCGGGGATTTCAGGGGTTGATTGTTTCGTTTTTAGTGATTTCACGACTTGTAAAAGTTGTACTGTTTGGATATCCTTCACTGTTGGCCGGTTGGTGGGTTTGTTTCCTACCAGGAACTTCGTCTCCGTTATCGTTTGTTTGGATTTCGTCGTTCTTCTTTGGTTATTCGGAAGCCGAAATCTTTGACTTTTGGCAGGTTTGAAAATTCCTGGTATTATTATTTTTCCTTCTTGAATTCCATCCGTTTGCGAACTTGTTGACGGCATCCTGAGGTTCGTATCTCAACTTGAGATTTTTTTTTTTTTTTTTTTTATTTATTTAGACTTGCTCAATGTTCTTGAATTAATCGAATACTTTGATCGAATGATATCATTTCTAAGGATTATACATCCTTATAGAGCAGTTCCCTTGTGAAGTCATTTGTGGGAAACTTATAATTTAATTATTATGATTATTTGATTAGGAGAAAAAAAAAGGTTCTCATGTAAGATCACATGTTTACATTTTGTTTGTGAGGAAAGTTAAAAGGCCGTCGTTCGTGTGTTTGATTCTTCATGTTTTCATTTGGTGGTGTTTGTGAACGTGATCCTGTGTTTGTCGTGGTGATTCTGGCGGGGTTTTTTGAATCTTCTTTTTGTTTAGTGTTCGCAGCAGCAAGTCTGTTCTTCAAGTTTAAAATGTTTTTTTAGTTTATTCAGTTTTATTGTCATTGTGTTCTTTTCCAGATTGATTCTAGCCTTTGATTTTTTTAGGAAATTTATTCCTAGAATGCATTCGTCTTCCATGTTTGGTACGACGATTGCCCAGGTATTTATTGTTGTCGATCCAAGTCTTATTGGTAAGAACATTTTCTTGGTAGTCGTCTTAGCGCTTCCTAAAGATAGTTCGCTGACCCTGTCTTTTTCGAAGAGGGTCAATATGTTGGAAAATGCTTTCTTGTAATTTTCCATATATAATTTTTCTGATATGAGGGAAAACTCTGCTCCTGTATCTATCAAGGCTGTTGCTTCTAGTTCCCCTATCCGGATTTTCAGGGTTGGACACCTTGAATTCGTGGTGGCTAACTCTTTGAGTGCCTCTTCGACGTATTTGTCCTTAATGTCTTCCATCGTTGATTGTTGTTTTTGCGAAGATGCGTCTGCTGTAAGGCTTGGCTATCTACTGATGGTTTATGGTTTTGATCCTTGATTAATATAGCCGAGGATCTGATCCCACTCTTGGGTATTTTTCTCCCTTCCTAGGGATTTTTGATCCTTCTCTAGGGATTTTATCCCTACTCTAAGGATTTTATCCCTGCTCTGGGGATTTTATCCCTACTCTCTGAATTTTTGTCCCTCTTTTCGGATTTTGATCTGGTGAGGTGGTGGGGACAAATTCATGCTTCTGGTTGGTCTACCTTGTACGGTTTTAGGTCCTGCACGTGATACATTCCTCTTTCTTCGTCTGAACTTATGTGCTGTAGGATGTACGTTGATGACCTTATCCTTGCTTTTATCCTGTAAGGTCCTTCGTAGACTGCCATGAATTTTGCTATTCTTTTTGCTGCTGGATTCGAGACATTTAATGCTCTTGCTAACACCAGGTCTCCTACTTTAAATTCTTTGAACTTATGCGATTTATCATATTTTTCAGCTGCTTTCCCTCGTCGTGAGATGATCGATTGCCGGACCAGTTGCAATTTTTGCTGATATGATGTTTCCGGATCTTGAGGCTTAAGTTGGAACCATTTGACCCAAGGTCTCCTCGGTTTTTTATCCAATTGAATTTCGATGGGAGTAAATCCAGTTGTATCATGATGAACTTCGTTTATACAAGTCTCTATCACAGGTAACCATTTGATCCATGATGTATGATCATTCCTTGCAAACGTTCGGAAAAATCTTCCTAATTCTCGATTTACCCTTTCCACTGGGTTTGCCTGTGGGTGTCGGATTGATGTATGGATCATTTGTATCCCTCTGTTTTTTAACGTTTGTTTCCAAGTTCTTGAGGTGAACTGGGTTCCTAGATCCGAAAGGATTCTTCGTGGTATCCCTCCTTCGTTCACATAATCCTCAAAAAGTGCTTTCAGCGTGGCCTGTGCTGTGGCTCTTATTAGGGGATACAAACGCACGTATTTTGAAAATACATCTATTATCGCGAGAATGTATTTGTATCCGTCTTCTGTGACTGGTAATGGTCCGTAGAAATCTAGTGATATGAGATCTGAGGGTTTTTCTGGTAGAATAATTTCCCGGTTTCCAGCAGATCCTGTTGTGTGATATTTATTTCTTTGGCAGGTATCACAAGTTGCTAATGTTTTCCTGATAATTCTGTGGAATTTTGGTATGTGGAAATCTTCCTTTAAGATTAGATAGCATTTTTTTGCGCCGATGTGTCCATATAACTCATGGCATTCTTTGATTAATGCTTTAACGTGTCTTTCAGGAATTACAATTTTCCAATCGGTGCCTATTTTTTCAAAGAGAATATCGTTGAGCAATAGATGCTTATGGTAAGACGTCGGATCATTCTGAAGATGCCGCTTGATATTTTTTAGTTCCTCATCTTCGTCCTGTTTTTCTCCTAGGTGAGTGAGCAATTCCTTAATGTTTCTTGATGTTCTTCTTGCCAGCTTTTGTATGAGAACTGGCCCTCCTAAGCTTATTTCCTGTTGCTTTGTATGATTTTTGTCCATTTCAGGTCGGCTCAGGATGTCAGCAACCCTGTTCAGTCTTCCTGGACAATGCTCGATGGATAGGTCGTAGTCCTGGATAGCGAGGATCCATCTAGTGAGCCTAGAGTTTACTAGCTTGCATCGTTTTAGGAGTATTAATGCATTATGATCAGTTATAATGCTGATTTTTGCTCCTAGTAAGTATGTCCGGAATTTCTGCAACGCCCAAACTATACTCAGTAGTTCTTTTTCGGTCGTAAAGTAGCCTAACTCTGGTCCTTTAAGTGTACGGCTGGCAAAGCAGATTACTTCATCCTCATTCTTATCGTTTCTCTGGAATAATACTGCGCCGAGCGCATAATCGCTTGCGTCCGTCTGCAGGTAGTATCTTTTCTTATGATCAGGATACTGCAGGATTACTTCATTGCAGAAGTTTTGCTTTGCTGCATCAAAGGCTTCTGCATGTTTTTCTTCCCATTTCCATCGGGTTCCTTTTCTTACTAGATCTAAGAGCGTCGTTATCGTTTGGGCGTGCTTGTTTGTAAATTTCGTCTAGAAATTTATCAATCCCAAAAATCCTCTTAATTGTTTCACGTTCTTCGGAGTCGGAAACTGATGGATGGCTTCTATCTTTTCAGGATCTGGGCATATTCCCTCAGGTGTAAGAATATGGCCTAGGAATCGTACTTCTTTCCTGAAAAATGTGCATTTCTTGAAGCTAATAGTTAGTCCGTATTTTTGCAGTTGTTTAAAGAGATCCTCCAAGTGTTGAAGATGTTCTTCCACCGATCCTGAGATGCAGAGTAAGTCATCGACAAAATTGATTATGTGATCTCCCATGTTTCTTAGTACTGGTTCTAGACCTCTGACCAGACTTGCAGTACTTGTCTTTAATCCAAACGGCGTTACATTAAATTCGTAACATTTCCCACAATGGGTAAAAGCCGTATATTTCCTCGACTCTGGATGCAAGGGTACTTGCCAGAAACTCGTGGTTAGATCCAAGGTAGACATTATTTTTACTCCTTTACATTGTTGGAAAAGTATTTCCGGAGGCTGCATACATTCGTTATCCGAGACTAGTATTTTATTTAGCTGTCTTGCATCCAAGCATAGTCTGACGCTTCCGTCTTTCTTTATTACAGTTACCATGGGGTTGACGTATGGACTCGTGGAAGGTCGGATTATTTTGAGCTTTTTCATTCTTTCGATTTCCTCGTTTACTTTTTCTCGATATGTCATCGGTATTGGGTATGACCTGGCTTTAAAAGGATCGTGAGGAATTACTTGTAGACGGTGCTCATATGTTTTTAATCTTCCTGGTCTTTTGTCGAATACTTGGATATTTTTTTTTAACAGATCTTGGAACTTCAATTTATCGCCGTTGTTTAAATCGTTGCAGGCTTCGATTGTGTCCCAAATTTCTTTATTTGTTGGAAGGAAGCCCTCTTCTTCTTTCTTTACCATTTGGATGTTTTTGCATTCTTCTGCTCTCATCGTAAGTTCGATGGCTTGGCTAGCATGATCTTGTGTCTTTAATGACAACCGGAAATTCTCCAGATTGATTATTGTTTTTTCTTTCTTCAGAAAATCTATGCCCAAAATACAGTCTATTGTTAGTTTTGGTATAACTAGTAGGATTAGTTTGGAAGTATAGTCTTTTATTTTAATTTCGGCAAAAATCTGTTTCTTTATTCTTGTAGATTTCTCCGATAATGCTCCCTTAACCGTTGTTTGACAGATTGGGAGGATCGGAACTTTTTCGAAAACTCCTTTGTTTTGTTCAAAAAGTGTTTCGGAGATTGCCGAAACTTCACTGCCTGTGTCTATAAGAGCCTTTGTCTTAATTCCTTCGATTCTTATTATTATTGTTGGACATTTTTCCATTTTTTTTCTTTGAACTTCCGTTTCTTCGAGGAGATCATTGCGTGTATCCTTCCCAACTGTCCGCGTCGTGTAATTTCTTATAGGGAAGGTTCCTGACACGACGCTCCGTAGTTTTCCTGATCCTCTGGTTCATTGAAATCGGTATCAGTGTCGGATTCTTGGGCAATTGCACGAATTGTCCTCTGTAGTTTATTTTTAGACTCATAAATCTTCCTTTTTTCCTTCGGATTTTCATTTTTATTATTGTTGAATGAGGTGGAGGGTTTTGGAACTTCTCTTGACTCCTGTTTCTCCAAACTTTTAATTTCAAATGGTTTACCATTGCCTTTGTTCCAATTTGGCTTTATTTTGCCGTCGGCATGTTGGTTCCACGTCGGTTTGGATTCTCGGGGTTTTTCTTTTTTATTGTTGAGGGTTCCTGCCTCATCAAACCTTTCTAGTAAATCCAAAAAGTCGTTTATTTTGGTAAGCCCTCTGGCTAATACGGCTGTGCGTATTTCTTCTGAAAAATGTCTTGCCAGTTTTATCACAATTTCTCTATCTGAGAGTGGTGGTGTCAATTCTTTGGCTATGGCAATAAGTTTCAGAGAATATTCTACTCTCTTGCATTTTTTAGAGATATCATAGTATCCAAATTCTATGTCCTCTTTGGCTTTATGCTGCTTTTCTTCATTCCAGTATCTTTGGCGGAATAATTCTCCGAAATCTTCCAGAGAGTTAACCTCGTTTTCTATGAGGGACCACCAGTCTTTCACCGATCCAGAGAGGTCTTGAGATATCAGGACTCGTATGTCATGGTGTCTTCCTAAAGCCACATGATATTTTTTTAAGTCTTTCAGGTACCTCATTGGTCTTTCTCCTGGTGCATTTTTAAAGGTTGGTAGATTCAATTTTGGATTCCCCCACTGCTTCTGCTCATTTCCTGTGGGTCTCTGCATCAAATTTATCCTTGTGGATTCTCTGGGAATCGCACCTGTAAAATTTGCAGCTTGAAATTCCCCTTCATGTGGAGATATCCTTGTCTCTTGATGTGTCTGTAATTCAGACATCGACTTTTTTACATTTTCCTCAATTTTTATTTGGCATTTTTGCAATCTCCCATCTATCGATTGGTCGAGATTGCTTAGCCTTCTGTCCAATTCCGTGAATCTCCTGTCATTATCCTCCTTCATGAGGTGCAGGAGTTCGCGAATCACATTTCCATGGTCAATCAGCAGCGTTTGTGCTGGCGGAGGCGGTAATCCCGTGACAAATCCAGGTAACCTTCTTGGCGGTAGTTCCGTGCGATCGGCTCCATCTTCCGGACTTGAAGTGTATCCTCTTGCTCCGTCTTCTTCCATGGTATCTGAGATTCTTCTTTTTCTCTTCTAGAGTTAATCTTTTCTTGATTTTCCTCTTGATTCTTCTTTGACTATCTAAAATCCCGTCCCTGTTCGGGCGCCAATGAGACGATTCGGCTGCTACCTATGATTCTTGCGAGAGGAGTGCAGTCGGATCTTAAAGGGATTCGTGTGCTGGACGGGTTTGAAAGTCGTAGAAAAGAAAATACAAATAAATTTAGACCAGAGAATTTTTTAAACTACTAATATTCGTTTATTGAATCTCCGGAATACATTTTATAATTTACTTAATGTAAAAATATTAATTTTTCTAAAAAAAAAATTGAATTTTCTAAACTAATAATGTAATAAATTTTCCCCAGGATTGGAGGTTTCTCTTTGTGCAGATTCGGTATCTAAGGGCTAGACGCAATGCTAGTGGCTTTGATACCGAAAAACTGACTTCGAGAAGGGCTGAGCGCGATGTCAGTGGCTTCTCTTGGTCAGCTGCAAAAAGGAATCACCTCGCTTCCCAGAAGGGCTAGACGCGATGCTAGTAGCTTCTGGGAATTCGAATGCAATCGTGAGGGCTGGTCGCGATGCCAGTGGCTCCGTATTACATTCGTCACAAGGATGATGGAAAGGATTCCTTCTTGGGAAGGGCCAGACGCTATGCTGGTGGCTTCCGAAGGTACTTGCAATTTGGAAAAGGGGCTGGGCGCAATGCCAGTGGCCCTTTCCAAATGCGGGATTTGGAAAATGGATTTCCTTTCTGGAAGGGCTGGACGCGATGCCAGTGGCTTCCAGAATTTGAACACAGTAGAAAGGGCTGGACGCGATGCCAGTGGCTCTCTACTGTATCCCCTTTACAGGGAAAGGAGATTTTTTTACCTTATACGAAGGGCCAGACGCTATGCTGGTAGCTTCTAAGGTGTTGTAACTCGAAAAAGGGGCTAACGCTATGTTAGTAGCCTTTTTTGAATTTAAGATAGGAAGATCTTCGAGACTTTGAAAAAGGGCTAACGCTATGTTAGTGGCTTTTTCTTCCAAGTCTCGAAGAGGAACTTAGGATTTAAAAGTAAATTCGTCCTGATCGCTTTGATCATAGGACTACTTTTAATTAATTGAGAATTCGCTTGTTTGCTGTTCTCTTAAGCTGCTGCTTGTAAGAGACAGTCGAAGCATCTGAATCTCCTAGAGCTCCCGGTCGTGCCTTTATAGTCTTCCTTAGAGCCTGCGGGAGCCGAATTTTCTCCTACCTCGTCGAGGGCTTTTCCTCGAGAGGGGCACTTTTCCTAACGGAGAGGGCATATTCGAGGCTCGCGCTTCTGCGTCTCATTGGAGCATTTTCGAATATCCCTTCCGTTAGGCACGGCTCCCGCACCTGCTATAGGCTGGCTTGGTAGCTATGTGGGGCAGACCAGGATCTATCGGGAGACTGACGTCACGCGTGACGTGTAGATCCATTGGTCAATAGTTGGATATGTTTTAGTTCCCTCAGATACGCCAGGACGCGCTATATGGTAATAGCTAAACTTGTCCAGCAGATATCCATCATCGGGAATGGTTTCTGATCTATACTGGAAATAGATCTTAGTGACTCTATGGTTCTAAAAATGGCTGCTAGTAGCCTGTCAACACAGTTTTTACTTTTAATAAGTTAATCAGAAAATAGTTTTTAAAATAAGAAATATGTATAATAAATAGTATTTAAAATGAAATTTGAAAATAAGTGGTGAGTAAGCTTAAGTATTAGTGAGTGAGTTTTAATTATTAGATTTAATATTTCACCACTTTTTTGCAAGTAAACTCTAATTTTGTTA